>KE159159.1:36858-54802 GCA_000411055.1 Leavenworthia alabamica | reverse complement strand
GACAATTTTTATTTATTTTATACAGTCAAAACGACGTCGTTTTGCTCAAAAAAAATGACGTCTTTTTATGTTTAACGGATTATCTAACTTGTAGATGACGCCGTTTCAATTTTCCGTTAACTTAGTTAACATCGGGGTTAAATGGCCGGTCAACAAAAACTTTAATGTTTTTAAAAAGTTAACACAAAAGTTTGTGATTTAAATGAAAATTTGTAACTTGAGAATTTTTTCGTACATTTTTTTAATGTACAGTATATTTTTGATATTTTTTCTTTTTATTATTATATAAAAAGAAAAATCGAAAAGAAAATAGGAATTTTGGAAAAAGGTAAAATAGGTTTTATATTAATTTAAAATCTAATTATATCCTTACTAATAACATAAAGGTTACAAAATAAAATAAAATAAAATATTGAATTTATTTAATAAAATAGTATTTGTTTAATATCATTATAGTATAAATTTTATAATTAAGAGAATTTTTTTATCAACTTAAATTTTATTAATCGTTGAATCTATTAGCTATGATGAATATTCTGAATGATAGATGGATCAAAATTATGATTGGTTGATCACTCCACTTGTCTATGTTAAAGGCGAATAAAATTCTAGGACATCTAAATTTGACCGGTCAGTCGATTCGATCATTTATTAACTCATGAAATAGACAAAAGTTTTGAAAAAAATAGATGGTTCTTCTCCTCGAACTTGAGATAACTAACTTATTTATTTAAGTTCATAATAATATATAAACACAATTTGTCTTGATTTCAATGGGATGTTATTATGTAGCGACACCATATTTGGTAAATTGGTGTAAAAGGGACCAGTGATTAGGATTCTCATTAGTTTCGATTATGTGATTGCGATAGGGGAAGGGATTGTGATTAGTTTCGATTATGTGACTGGGGAAAAGGCGTTGCGATTAGGATTAATATGAGTTATTATTTTGATTAGAGATTGTGATTGCGATTAGGGTAAAAGGTATAATGAAATTGTATTGATACTTTATATACATATATATATACAAGAAGAATTGATACATATATGGAAAACAAATCAATCATGGTTAATAGATGAATATACAATTGAGATATGATTGATTCTAATATGATCCTTCCAGATAGAGAGGCTGAAGCTACTCCAATCTTGTCTCTGTGAAATTTTTAGTATTTGATATTTGATTCGTTTTTAACGAATACTAATATTTAATATTTGATTCGCTTCATAAATTTCTGAATATTCGGATTTTTCGAATCCAATCGAAACAAATACTGAATCGAAACGAATCTTACAAATATTTTGCCCACCCCTACGTTGTAGTGGCTTTGTTAAGTCATCCGCAAGTTGATCATGTGTAGAAACTTGAGCAACACACAACTTGCTATTTTGTACTTGTTCCCGGATAAAATGATAGTCAATTGCTAAGTATTGCACCAATGTTGTCAAAGTAGATAACTGGTGGAGTTGATGTGTGAAGTCCAAGTTCTGTGAGAAGAGAGCATACCCAATTGATCTCCAAAGCTGTATTGGCAATTGAGCGATACTCTCCCTCAGTTGATGACCTTGCTACTCCTTTTTGTTTCTTGGAGCTCCATGAGATTTGTTGGTTTCCTAGGTAGACAATGTACCCATTTGTTGAGATGTAGTTGTCATTGTCACCGGCCCAATTAGCATCTGTGAAAGCGTGTAAGGTGAGAGGACCCGAGGAACGGAAGAAGAGACCATGGATAGCAGTTGCAGATAGATATCTGAGGACACATTTGGCAGCCTACCAGTGCATAACTGTCAGAGAGTGCATGTATTGGGATAGCCTGTTCACAGCGAAGCTAATGTCTGGTCTCCTGAATGATAGGTATCGTAGACTTCAAACTAGTTGCTTGTATTCAGTAGGATTAGAGTAAGATTCACCTGCAGTTGTGAGTTTGTGATCTGGTAACATTGGTGTTGAGACTGGTTTTGCATATGTCATGTTCATCTTTGCCAGTAAGTCACGCGTGTGTTTTCTTTGATTGAGAAGTAATCCTTTGGCTGAGAGGATATCTTCAAGTCCAAGAAAATAGGAGAGAGCACTCATGTCTTTGATCCATTCATTAGATCTTAGGTATTGCAAGTTACCTTCAGCCTAAATTTCCATCACTATCCAAGTTGCTAGTCCACGTTTCCAGGGTCTTATCATCTGGTATCAGAGCCTAAAAACTCTTACAACCGGTTGCATCTAGACCTTAATCTTTCCTTTGTTCTTTGTTGTTTTTGTTTCTTGTTTACCTATAAAAAAGAAGTAGTTATTTCATATCCATATCACTAAAAATTTATTTGTGTTTTAGGATCTATTTTATTCATAAACTTAAACAAAAGGAGTTACTAACCTTGTAGGTACCACAGCCGCAAAGAACCTTCACCCGGACCAACACTATGTATATCGCCGAGCATCGACATCTGCAGACCGAGCATCGGCACACACTGACCAAGCATTGTGTGCATATTCCGTATCGTAATTTCTTCCTGCATCCAGCAACCATCCGTAGTACCGAGAGCTAATCCTTAAACTCTTGTTCTTCATATTATATTTTTTTGAATACTTCTCCCAGTCTATATTTGAAATTCATAGACATTAATATACTTTTAAGTTCAAGTGTTTGAGAGATTTCAGGTTTAGATGAAGGAAAATTCAAAGAGAACGGGAACATACTCGATTGACGACCAACGCTCGTTCTACGACCGCATATCGACTTGGTTTGTCAATATCACCAGTTATTTTACTACTTTTCTCGTACCATATTTATACTTCGTCATTTATCACGTATTTTTAACCCTAATTACTCGAGTAGTGAAAGATTCGGACGAGCAGGTTAGGCCATCTATCAAGAGCACGTTTGCTAACTGAGTATCGCCTAGTCGATTCTCGGTTATCGCCAACATTGCTGAGTGACGACCGCGGCACCGAATGACTAGCAGAACATATGCGCACCAACCGTATATTTTGTGCAACAGACCGAGCATTCAGTTGCATGCCCGAGAGAAGCAGCGCATGTCTATCATCTTTGATCCGGTACACACAAAAACCTACTTACTATATTTTTTCTTACTCTTTTAATTTGTTCTTGCCATTTTTATTGTTTCCTTTTGCATCAATAGTCTAGAATTAACTTTATTTTAGTCTTGCATAATCTTTATTTTAATAAAACAAAGATGGAAAACGAAAGAATTAGCAAAAGGAAATACTTAACTAGCAAGTTAACCATTTCATTTAGAACCGGCCAATTCGCTTTTGTTGTTTCTATCTGATCTAACTTGTTACTTTCTTACATTTTCAGGTAGGCCGTCAAATGGAACCTGATTTGCCTGTAGCCACTTTCACAGCCTTACTACAATTCATGCAAGCTTTGGGCGATCGGCTTACGGTACTAGAGGTTGGCCGACCGCAGGCCAGGGCCAGACAACAGCCAGCACTCCATCCCAAGATATCCCCACTGACATGGAAAATGGCCAACCCTATGCAAGCGCCAGACCACAGCCGCCAACTGGCAGAGACAACTCACGGATAATGGTATGGACAATGACATGGATAGAAAAGCCGATGCGTACATGGCACGACCAAGGACAGAACCAAGGGCCAGACGGCCAGAACGGGCCAGAGACCAACCTGATGAGCCCAGACGTATAATATCAATAGAGTTGTAAACTAACCGCACTTACTTTTGCAGGCACGATTAACCCAGAGGCTTACATGGATTGGTAGAAATGGATGGAGAACATCTTTGAGTATAATGATGCCAAGAAGGTATCCTTGGCAGCTGCCCAACTCACGGATAATGCCTTAGCATGGTGGGACAGAGAGGTCTCTGAGAGAAGAAGACTTGGGGACTACCAAATAAGGACATGGGCAGACATGAAGTATCACATCATCGACTTTGAGTGCAACATCTTTTTTTCAGGATTGTTGTTCTTCTGCACTTTCTATCTCTTCAGACCTTAACATCCGTACCAGATCTTCAAACTTTATGGTATCAGTGTTGCCTCCAACCCTCATGTCTACCTAATGAGCAGCAAACTTACTGAGTAGGCATCTAATCATCTTCTTAACAAGTTTCTCATCTTTGTAGTTTTTTCCAAGATTTTTTTTTGCCTCATTTGCAATTGTGGTTAGCTTTGCACTGAACTGAATGACTAGTTCATCTGGTTCCATTTTCAGTTTCTCAAATTGAGTAGCCAAGTAATCCAATCGAGTTCTCTTGACATCAGTGGTTCCCTCATGAGATTTCTATAGAATATCCCAAGCCGTCTTTGCAGATGCATCCTGAGATCTGTTTTAACTCAGTTTTACTAACAGCATCAAAAATAACAGCTCGATCGTTGTACTTCGACAAGCTTTTTTTCTTCTACAGTCCACAACGCTTTTGGTTTGACTATTTTCGCACCTGCCTCAGTTACACTATGCGGAGATTCCCAGCCATCCTCAAGAGTTGTTCAAGCATCTTCTTCTTGTCCATATATTAGCTGTTACATCTTCACTTTCCATTCACCATATATTCCTTCATCAAGAATAACTGGTTTCTCAAACACCATTATCTCTGTATCAGATATTTCTCAACCTGTGACTTCGGTTGATGGCTCTGATACCAAATGAAATTATGGAGACCCAGACAAAGTAATAAAAACGCTTTTATTAAAATGGATTCTAGGAATCTCTTAAACAACTTGCCACGGACCAATTCCTAACTACCCAACTGACTTACAGTTATAGCTGCAACCACTCGTTTATTCACTCACTAACAACTATTAATGAATAACCTAAAAATCCTCAAAAGTGCTTAAACCCTAAAGCATCCGAGTTACAATATTTATATAGGATACATCTTGACCTAGAAAATATTTGCATCTTCATAAACAGAAAAATTTCCTTTAACACGAGAATCATACCACTAAATCTTCTTTTACGCCCAAACATATTAATTCTAAGAATTTTCTATTTGTGATGATATCACGAAATATTTGATTGTGTTCCACATTATACTTTCCTTGTATCGCTGCATCATTCTACCAAATTCTTGTTGTATAACAATGCTCCTTATTATATCATACTATAGTTCGATATTGTTGTACAACCAAAATATCTTGTACCTTCACCTCTCAGAATACCTCCATCTAAATTCTTTCATATTCATCTCACAAGGAATATAAAATAAAAGACTCATAATATATTGCGTGTCTCTCAAATTGTTTTAAGGCTTTTTCTCAAAATAAACTAAGCCTATATTTTGGAGACTATTCGACCATTTCAGAAAGATTAGTCGTTACATTTTTTTATTATAAATCCATATCTATATTATATATGGCTGGTGAAATGTTCAAAAGTGACATATACTATATAATACACTCGTTCCATTTGTATTTATATATATGGCTGGTGACATTTTCAAAAGTTGACATTACCATTGCAACGTGAACACATATACATATTTTTTTTTATTTTGTTCGTTTGATATAATAACGTTTAAAAATGTTTTGGTTTGTTTAAGAATTGAGAGGTAGTCGAGAATGAAGACAACTCTAAACGAGTTTTTGTTTGCTGCGTGTGTGACTTTCTTCATCATTCATCTTGCTCAATCTCATACTCCACAAGGTACTTTTACCAATTTTATTTGGGGTGAATAACAAAAATCATATTCATAAATTAATTGCTAGTTTAGCATTGAAAAGATTAGTATTACATTAGTTTTACAATTTCACCATTCTATAATTCTAATCATATCTTAAAAAAGCAATTACGAAAATGCTATTGATAAAAAATATCACATCAGCTAATAATTTTAAAAAAAAGAGTTAAATATTTTTTTATTTTGATTTTTGCCTTCGTGGAGAAAATTTGACACTAGAAAAAATCTGCAGTCGGAGTGATGGCAGATTTGTATGAGCGACAGATTTTTTTTACCGTAGATTTATGTCGCATATTTTATTTTTTACTGCAGATTTTTTTATATTAGTTGTGGTAGATTTTATTTCGACCGCAGATTTTTTTTTTGTTCCGCAGATTTTTTTGTTTTGCAAATTTTTTTTTTCATTGGTGAAAGTTTCAATTAAATCGCAGATTTTTTATTTTATCGCAGATTTTAGGCCGCAGATTTTGCTAACAGTAATCACATATTTTATGAATGTGCCGTAGATTTTTTCTCTAATAATGAAATATTAATTACTAGACTAACGTAGTAGTTGCCGCAGATTTCTAGTTATTGATGGCAGATATTTTTGTTTAAAAACAAAAACATTTCTAGTTACCATAGATTTTTATAGTAGTGTCAGATTCCGAAAACTTTATTGCTAGAATAATTCTTTAGTTCCCGCAGATTTCCTTCTGCAGATTTTTTTTATTTTTCCCAGATTTTTTACGGCAGATTTCATTTACAAGATATAGCAGATAGTTTTTTTAAAGCCCAATGCGGTCAAAAATTTCCCGAAAACCCTAGTTATGGTAGTAAAATATAGTTTTTTTACAGCAACCATCTTCATTATTTTTTCGAAAAAATATTAACTATCATCTTGTCTTCCATTCTTTAATTTATTATCTTTAATGGAGAAAGTATTCATTGTCACGGGATATTTTTATAACACGGATTATTTTTATAACCATAAGTAAATATTTTAATTTAATTTATAAGTTTATAACAATTACTTTTAACTAGTATATATCATAACTAAATATATTTAATTTAATTTTTTATTTTATACGAATAATTTTTATAAATATGCACCATAATTAAATATTTTTAATTTAATTTTTATTTATAACGATTATTTTTAAGTTATTATGTACTATAGTTAAATATTTTTAATTTAATTTTTTATTTTATACGAATTATTTTTTATAAATATGTACTGTAATTAAATATTTTTAAACTTAATTTTTATTTATAACGATTATTTTTAAATATTGTATACTATAATTAAATATAGTTAATTTTATTTCTTATTTTACACGAATTATTTTTATAAATATGTATCATAAATTAAATATTTTTGATTTAATTTTTTTATTTATAACGATTATTTTTTAATTATTATGTACCATACCTTCTAGGATGTTTAGTCTTAGTGAAACTGTGAGATGAAAGGTATGTTTTGCCATTTCTTTGTATTCTTTGGCCCATCTAATTTTCTTCCGTTCTCTTCGATTTTATGTAATTTTTGGTCAGTATGTTATCTTTGTTTTTCTTATAATTCTGTCACAAATTAAAAAAAAAAATCATAACATTAATTACCAAAAAAAAGTTTTGCAATATAACTTTCCAATCTTACCAGGATTCATTAGTTTGGATTGTGGATTACCTTCAAATGAGTCTCCTTATAACGAACCGATTACCAATTTAACATATATATCTGATGCCGATTTCATCAACTTTGGGAAAACTGGTAAAATCGAGAAAGACTTGGAGACACGAGTTTGGAAACCACATAGGGTTTTAAGATATTTTCCAGATGGAATACGAAACTGCTATAGTCTGAACGTTACACAAGACACTAAGTATCTAATCCGAACTATGTTCATTTATGGAAACTACGACGGTCTTAATACTGCTCCAAGATTCGACCTCTATCTCGGTCCGAATATTTGGACAACCGTAGATGTGAAAATGGCGGGTTTAGGTGTGTTTGAGGAGATTATCCACATCACAAGATCTAATCTTCTTGATATATGTGTCGTGAAGACAGGGACAAGTACACCACTTATATCAAGCATAGAATTAAGAAGTTTGCAGTATGATACTTATGTTACTCGAACTGGTTCATTGAAGTCTGTGGACCGAACCTTTTTTAGCAATTCTGATGAGGGAATACGGTATGTCAACTTACCATAAACAACATTTTTATATCACAATTCACAATGTATTCTCTTTATGCTCATTGAACTTAACTATTTTATTTATACTTTATCGTGGCAGCTATCCAAATGATGTATACGATCGTTTTTGGTCTCCGAGGTTGCCGCGGGAATGGACGGAAATAAACACAACCCTCAATATTGTTGATTCTGAGAAGGACTATAACCCACCACAAGATGTTTTAAAGACTGCCGCCATACCCACGGTTTCTAGTGAACCAATGACCATTTCTTGGACTCTGGACTCCTCTGATGACCAGACTTATGCGTATCTTTACTTCGCCGACATCCAAAAAAAGAGAGATAATGATACCAGGGAATTTCAAATTACCGCGAATGGCAACACTGTGTATGGAGTTTATAGTCCATTGAAGTTCGAAGTACAGACTTTGTCTAACATTGTACCATTGAAATGCGAGGGAGGTGAATGTCGTGTGATACTCTCAAGAACTCGGAAGTCGACTCTTCCACCCTTGATAAATGCTATAGAGATGTTCAAGGTCATTGAGTTTCCACAATCAGAGACAAATCAAGATGATGGTATGTAGCTATATATGGTGATTTATACATTGAAGACATGTTAACTAGGTTGTTATATATGTTAATTCTTGGTATATTCTTCTATCTTATCCCAGTGATTACTATCAAGAAGATCCATACTACTTATGGATTAAATAGAATCAGCTGGCAGGGTGATCCATGTGTCCCTAAACAATTCTTGTGGACTGGTTTACGCTGCAATGTTATAGATATGTCCACACCACCAAGAATTATAGCACTGTAAGAACTTTCAAACCCAATCATGTTACCAAAACTTACTTAGTCCTACAAGTATATCTTATGTGTTATGTTTTGGATCATGTAAACAGAGATTTGTCTTCAAGCAAATTAAATGGAGTTATATCACCTAGCATATACAATCTAACTCAACTTCAAGAACTGTATGTTTCATTCCATATATATTTCAATATATAGAAAATGTTTTCTGAAAAATAGGTTTACATTTTTATCTTATTGTGATATGTTTTGGATCATTTACAAATTCAGTGACTTGTCGAAAAATAATTTGACTGGAGAAGTGCCTGAGTTTTTAGGGAAGATGAAATCATTGATGGTCATGTAAGTAATTTTAAAGCACAAAACTATTTAATTTCATCTTCGTATACATATGTTGTATGTAAATTTAGCATGGTGATTTAATTCATGTATAGAACACACCATGCCGATAGTTCATGTTGAAATTAACCATCTTCCTCTTCACAATTATAGAAACTTAAGCGGAAATAATTTTAGTGGTTCCATTCCTCAAATCTTACTTGAAAGGCAAAAAGATGGACTAAAGCTAATGTAAGGTTCTTTATTGAAAATAATCTTAGTATTACTATTATGTACCATACACTATCTTTTAATATTGATGTCTTCAATTTATGATTCTATTCTTTAGTCTTGATGAAAATAAAACACAATGCAAGTCATGCCGAAAAAGACTAATTGTGGCGGTTGTTGCGTCTGTTTCTTCTGTGGCCATTATCATACTTGTGTTGGTTTTGATCTTCCTTTTCAAAAGGAAAAAGAAACCAATTTCCAAAGGTAGTTAGGAAAAAAATATATATAAACCATTGTCTAAAGTGTGAAATCTCATGGATTCTTGATATTATTTTCAACAGTTATACGTCCATCACTCGAAATGAAAAATAGAAAATTTACATTTTTAGAGGTAAAGGAAATGACTAATAACTTTCAAAGTGTTCTCGGTAAAGGAGGATTTGGTGTTGTTTTTCATGGTTCTTTAAATAATGAACAAGTAGCTGTCAAAGTTCTCTCTCAAACATCAATTCAAGGCTATAAAGAATTCCAAGCCGAGGTACTAAATAACATTAGAATCTTACACTAATTTTCGGAAATCATGAGTTCATGAACTATAACGTTTTAATTTCGATTGTTAGGTTGAACTACTATTAAGAGTTCACCATGTAAATTTAGTAAGCCTCATAGGATACTGTGATGAAGGAAATGATCTGGCTCTCATCTATGAGTTCATGGAAAATGGTAACTTAAAGGAACATCTCTCAGGTAAATATATTGCAAAGTCTTTTTAGTTACTTCATCTTAGATAAAAGGATTTTAAACATTCTAATTATTTTTTAACTATCTGTTGAAAATTGGCATGCAGGAGAACGTGGTGGCTTTTCTTTGAACTGGTCTAGTAGACTTAAAATAGCTATCGAGTCTGCGTTAGGTTTGTATATTTTTTTGATACAGGGGCGGATCTAGAAAGAAATTTTAGGAGGGGCAGTAGTGTAAGTTTTAAAAAATTTAAGAGGGGCAATTTTGTAATTTCATAAGAAAATAGGGGAAAATTAGAAAATTTATGGGAGGCAATTGCACCCCCTCCTCTCTACATAGATCCGCCACTGTTTTGATAGATCCTATCATTATACACTTTTTTGGTTGATAGATCACTATTACTTCCTGACTTCATTTTTAAGATAAATAGTTTACTAATGAATGTTTTCTATGTACTAGGAATTGAGTATTTGCATATTGGATGTAAGCCGCCAATGGTTCATAGAGATGTGAAAAGTACAAATATCTTATTAGGTCAAAACTTTGAAGCAAAACTTGCAGATTTTGGACTTTCGAGGTCTTTTATAGTGGGGAGTGAAACTCAAGTATCAACAGTTGTTGCTGGAACCATTGGATATCTTGATCCCGAGTAAGTAAAAGTTCATAATCATATTTTAATTTAATAGATGTATTCCTTGTTGCATGTTTAGTAAAATGAAAATTTTATAACACTTTTCTTGCAGATACTATCAAAAGAATTGGTTGACAGAGAAGAGTGATGTTTACAGTTTTGGGATAGTGTTATTGGAAATTATCACTGGCCAACCTGTGAATGAACAATCCCGCGAAAAATCTTATATAGTCGATTGGACCAAGTCTATGCTTGCTAATGGTGATATTGAAAGTATTATGGATCCAAATCTACATCGAGATTATGACACGGGTTCATCATGGAAAGCTCTTGAATTAGCAATGTCATGCATTAACTCTTCTTCCACAGAGAGACCAAGCATGACTCGGGTTGCTCATGTGCTAAATGAGTGTTTGGAAATATATAACTCAAGTAAAAGGAGCCAAGATGAAAGTTCAACAACATCCAAGGGACATAGCATAACTTTCTTGAGTGATATTCCTTCAGCTCGTTAATCTTTTCAACTTTACATTTTTTTTCCTCAAGTTTGTATATTAGTCTGTAATGTGAATCTACTAAAAACTTCATTTGATGCTGTGGAATTTACTCTTGTTTGAAGTACTTTTATGAATTTATGATATTATGTTATCCGTGGATGTCCAGCTATAATGTTAGACGGAAATATTTCATTGGTTACAGTCCAGGTTCTAAATATCAGCCGCCTAGTTGATAAATCGGCCGTCTAGATGCTAGGTCAGTGCATTTTGCCACGATTTTTCTATAATTGGGAGTTGTTCCTCGGTCAAACATGATCCGCATTAGACATGAGGTGCCAATTAGTTGAAGAGTAATCGACTTATAGAACTTTTTACATAAAATTGTATACATAAAAAATGTTTAATTAATTTTATATATGTGTATATACAGTATAATATACTTAATTTAGATATTAAATTAAATAATACATAAAAGTAATATGTGTATATATATTTGACATAATATATTTACTTTTTAACAATAGTTGTTTTTGACAATAACATGAATTAATTAAACTACAAGTCAATTCGGTGGTGCATAACTCATATCTTACTAAGCTAAGCTAGGTTGGACCCTATCACTTCGAGCTAATCTATATGCATTTTTTTTTTGCTCTCTTGGTATCCATCCAATAGAGAACGAATGGTAGTGATCACTTGTCTTTTGGTTTCTTCAATCAAGGGTGCATATATCGACTAATCTTCTGGTTTTTATAACATCTCCGGTAAGCCGAAGCAATCTATATAGAAGCTGACCTCTTTCTCGCCAAGAGCAAGCAAACCTTTAATCACCCATAGAAGAGCTTCCAAATCTACATGAAGAGGTGATAAACTTATGTGGATATTTCTTGCTCCCATCCGTGTGAGTCTAGAGGTGTCAAAATGGGTTGACAATGACACTTTTGATCCGTTTAATTTTGACCATTATGATAATGGTCAAATTTTGACCATGACCATTAACACCCGTAACCATTAATACTCAAACCCATTACCACCCATAAAAAATGGTCATGTTCATGGGATCCATTTTGGGAAAAATATCAAAAATAGCCTGTACATTCAAAAAGTGGACCAAAAAATCCCCAACTTACAAATTGTCATTTAAATTACAAACTTTTGTGTTGACTTTCTCAATAACATTAAAGTTTTCGTTGACCGGCCATTTTCGTCCCGACGTTAGCTCAGTTAACGGAAAATTTAAACGGCGTCAACTACCTGTTAGATAATCCGTTAAACATAAAACGACGTCGATTTGGTTGATCAAAACGACATCGTTTTGACTGTATAAAATAAATAAAAATTGTTACTCTCTGATAACGAACCCAAGTCCCATGGAAGAAAGATAAGTGGTTTAACCAACTATGCTACCGAAGAAGTTTGTAATTTATATAATTGTATTATATATAACTCATAAACATATTACTCAACATAAATAAAAATTA
This sequence comes from Leavenworthia alabamica, assembly GCA_000411055.1. NCBI lineage: Eukaryota > Viridiplantae > Streptophyta > Magnoliopsida > Brassicales > Brassicaceae > Leavenworthia > Leavenworthia alabamica. The sequence continues at coordinate 42,247 of KE159159.1, read as the reverse complement.
GAATTTTAAATATTTTTTATAATTTATACAATAAATTTATTTTCTAATTTCAAAAATAAAAAATAATTTTGATTTTAATAATTTTAATAATATAAATAGTAATTGGAACTATAATTTTGATTTTAAAATTATAAATTTATGAAATAGTTTATATTATTAAAATTTAAAATTTTAATTTAATATTATTAAAATAGAATATTTTCGAAATTTATAAGTATTTATATTTATATTTATGATTAAATTAATTTTTTATTTTTCGAAATTAGAAAATATATTTATTGTATAAATTATAAAAAATATTTAAATTTTAAATTTTTATTTATGTTGAGTAATACCTTTTTGAGTTATATATAACATAATTATAAAAATTACAAACTTCTTCGGTATCATAGTTTGTTAAACCACTTATCTTCGTTCCACGGGACTCGGGTTCGATACCAGTGAGTGACAATTTTTATTTATTTTATACCGTCAAAACGACATCGTTTTATGTTTAACGGATTATCTAACAGGTAGTTGACGCCGTTTAAATTTTTAGTTAACTTAGTTAACGTCGGGACAAAAATGGCCGGTCAACGAAAACTTTAATATTTTTGAAAAAGTCAATCCAAAACTTTGTGATTTAAATGACAATTTGTAAGTTGAGGATTTTTTATCCACTTTTTTAATGTACCTGCTATTTTTGACATTTTTCTCGATCCATTTTGTTTTCTATATTATTATATTATACTCGGATTAAAAAGCCAAATTGAATATTCTGAACCGAACCAAACTAGAGAGAAAAAAAAGCAAATCGAATTTATTCTTAAAATGATCAGTATAATTTTTTTACTAAAATTGGTTTTCAGTAAAAATGGAACCGAAACAAAAAAAAAACCATAAACCAAAAAACAAAAAACAATTAATATGATTTTTCTATTTATTGTTTTTTATATATTTATTTATTTATTTTTTATTTTAAACCGAACCAAACTAACCGAAATAACCTAAATAAACAAAAAATGAATAAACCAAGGAATTCGGATCGGGTTATTCGGATTACCTAATACCGATCCGAAAAAACTCAATCCGAAGTCTAACCGATTCTAATTAGGTCTGGACAATCGGTCGGTTCGATTCGAGTTAGAAATTCTGATGTTTTGGTATTTTGGTTTTTTTGAAAAAATTTCGATTGGTTTAAAATTTATAGTTCGATTTGGTTTGATTTTATTGTTTTCGGTTCAGTTAGGTTTTGGGTATAAAAAACATTCCGATCTGTTTTAATTTCGTAAGTTCGGTTTGGTTTAAGGTAAAAATAACGGTTTATCTCAGTTTTTTGGTTTATTTTGGGTTATTTCGTTTGTTCTGTGCGGTTCACTTCGGTTAACGATAAAATAAATAAATAAATACATAAAAAATATTTAAACAGAAAAATAAAATAAAAATCTAAAAAATAAAAAATAATTTTTGGTTTTTTCGGTTTTTTGTTTCGGTTTTTAATGAAAACCCCTTTTACCGATCGGTTTAAATTTTTTTTGTTCAGTTCAGTTTTCCTTTTTTGTAGTTCGGTTCGGTTTTTTTGTCTGGGCCTAGTTCTAATATTCGGTTCATTTGGTGAGTTTTTTTAAAGATTTTGTATTCGGTTTAATCAGATTCGGTATTCGATTTAATCAGACTCCAAGCAAAAACTGACTAGTTTAGTTATACTAGAGTTTTTAGGTTTATGTTTCAAAAATTATTTATTTTTCGTTTTAATCGGTTTGAAATTAAAATTTTTTTTAAGAAGGTATTTTCTAAAATATTTTTTTGCAAAATTTGATTCGATTAACCGTTTAATTTATTTATAAATCTGATCCAAATAAATCGAGATCCGAACCAATTAATAAAAAAGAATTTGGTTTATTGATAGATTTTTAAAATTTTGGATAGTTATAGAATATTAGCTTAATAAAATTAAAATTAAGTTTAATTTTTTTTACAATTAAGTTTGACCTAGTTTTTTATGCTTATTGGGCTATCCATGACCAATAGTGATCTGACCAATTTAAGTACAGTCTAAATGGTTTACAACCCATCTTAGCCTGCATTATAAATGGGCTTATTCAAAACCCTCTATTTTAAAATGGTCACTAGACCATTTTGACACTTCTACGTGTGACCCCATCCATTCATGGTTTGAATACCCATCCTCTACTAGAAAAAGTATCCAATTCCTTCCACGAACCATCAATAAAACAAAAGGTGGTGATTTCCTCTAGTCTGGTTAATTGTAAAATATTCAGTACCTCCATCCTGTTTGCCTGGATGATATCCCCCAATTCATCCATTGCTTTTTTCCAAAGCATTGATTGAATTTACTACCACAACAATGCGAAGATGTGAGCTTGTGATATTCACTTGAGGCTAATCAACGAAAAGGATAAACACGATAATGATTTCATCAAAGCAATGGAAAAAGTTACAATTCAACCAACATATTTTGCTTCAGAAGATACTTTGGATCGACTAGGATTATCTGAAGACGTGTAATTTTGCTTATTCATTATACATATCCAAAATTATTACGGGAATTCGTTGCAACATGCCGTCTCATTTATGAGAATCCAAAAAACCCGGTGGCAAGAAAAGAAAAGCTCACATTCTTCCTTAACAACAAGACATTTTGGGAGCTTACCCTCTTTGAATTTTGTGACATATTTAGGCATGGGCAAGAAGTAGTATTTCTGAAATTTCTGGAGTCAGCAAACTTTGGGAATTTGATTTGGAAAAGCAATAGGCTAAGATTGCCAAAATTCATAACCTTGTTTTGAGGTGTGTGGTTTATTCTATAAAGCAGAGTTTGGTTCAGTACCTGATGATGAGATTTGGATGCTTTATTGTGGTATAAATGATCTGTCCGAAGAGAACCAAAGATCAGTTGGGGTTAATTAGAAAATATATGTTTGAAAGGATATGTTGTTTTTTCTCTCTTGCCCTTATGGCTTTAATATCCCTATTAACATCGAGAGATGCCGAGTTCGAGTTCCAAACATGTGTGATGAATTTCAGAGGTGACAACCATTATGCCACATAATTCCCACAGAAAAATATGTTTGAATTATAAAATTTGTCAGAGAATAAATAGATTATATAGACAATAAAAATTCAAAAGAAATTATTTTAGCTATTAATAGAAAAGTAAGTTATCTTAAACAAATTTTTCTAAAATATATTACTGTAATATTTATGAGAGATTTCAATGAGTTTCTCACTAACAGGTTCCTCTCAGAATACCTCCATTGAAGTTCTTTCATATGAATCTCAAAAAGAATATAAAATAAAAGAATCATAAAATAGTGTGTCTCTCTCAAAATGTTTTAAGACTTTTTCTCAAAATAAACTAAGCATATATTTTGGAGCGGGATCAGGGTGTTATATTTTTAATCTGTTAATAACACTAGTCGACCATTCCAGAGATATTATAAATCCATATCTATATTATACATGGCTGGTGAAATGTTCAATAGTGACATATACTATATATTATACTCGTTCCATTTGTATTATATATATGGCTGTGACATTTTCAAAAGTTGACATTTCCAGCTTTCACTTTCAGGTTTAGTTAGAGTGATTGCAATGTGTGGTTTTAAGAAGAAGGATTGCAACGTGAACATATATATATATATTATATATTATATATTTCGTTTATGTATGATGTTTCGAAGTGTTTTGGTTTGTTTACGACCTGAGAAGTAGCCGAGAATGAAGACAACTCTAAACGAGTTTCTGTTTGCTGCGTTTGCGACATTCGCCATCGTTCATCTTGCTCAATCTCAAACTCAACAAGGTAGTTTTACCAATTTTACTTTCTAAGTATATTTTAGTCTTGGTGAAAGTTTGAGATATAACTTTCTAAAAAAATTACATAAACTCTCTCCAATCTTACCAGGATTCATTAGTTTGGATTGTGGATTACCTTCAAATGAGTCTCCTTATAACGAACCAATTACCAATTTAACATATATATCTGATGCCGAGTTCATCAACTTTGGGAAAACTGGTAACATCGAGAAAGACTTGGAGACACGAGTTTGGAAACCACTTAGGGTTTTAAGATATTTTCCAGATGGAATACGGAACTGCTATAGTCTGAACGTTACACAAGACACTAAGTATCTAATCCGAATTATGTTCGTTTATGGAAACTACGACGGTCTTAATACTGCTCCAATATTCGACCTCTATCTTGGTCCGAATATTTGGACAACCATAGATGTGAAAATGGCGGGTTTAGGTATGTCTGAGGAGATCATTCACATCACAAGATCTAATCTTCTTGACATATGTGTTGTGAAGACAGGGACAAGTACTCCACTTATATCAAGCATAGAATTAAGAACTTTGAAATATGATACTTATATTACTCGAACCGGTTCATTGAAGTCTGTGGGAAGAGTCTTTTACAGCAGCTCTGATGAGGGAATACGGTATGTCAAGTTAGCATAAACAACATTTTTATATCACAAAGTATGTTCTTTAGGCTTATTGAACTTGAACTATTTTATTTATACTTTACCGTGGCAGTTATCCTAATGATGTATATGATCGTTTTTGGTCTCCGATGTTGCCGCTGGAATGGACGCAAATAAACACAACCCTCAATGTTGTTGATTCTCATAAGGACTATAACCCACCACAAGATGTGATAAAGACTGCCGCCATACCCACGGTTTCTAGTGAACCAATGACCATTTCTTGGACTCTGGAGACCTCTGATGACCAGACTTATGCGTATCTTTACTTCGCTGACATCCAAAAAAAGAGAGATAATGATACAAGAGAATTTCAAATTACCGCAAATGGCAAAGTTGAGTATGAACCTTATAGTCCATTGAAATTCGAAGTAGATATTTTGTTTAACCGTGTACCATTGAAATGTGAGGGAGGTGAATGTCGTGTGAAACTCTCAAGAACTCAGAAGTCGACTCTTCCACCCTTGATAAATGCTATAGAGATGTTCAGGGTCATTGAGTTTCCACAATCAGAGACAAACCAAGATGATGGTACGTAGCTATATATGGTGATTTATACATATAAGACATGTTAACTAGGTTGTTACATATGTTAATTCTTGGTATATTCTTCTACTTATTCCAGTCATTACTATCAAGAAGATCCATACAGCTTATGGACTAAACAGAATTAGCTGGCAGGGTGATCCATGTGTCCCTAAACAATTCTTGTGGACTGGTTTACGCTGTAATGTTATAGATATGTCCACACCACCAAGAATTATAGCCTTGTAAGAACTTTCAAACCAATCTTGTTACCGTCTTATCGAAACTTAGTTAGTCCTTTCACTAGTAAAAGAATAGGCTATAACCACAGAAATTTTTGTGGCTACAGACCATTTTTCGTTGCTATATGG
>KE159159.1:15348-26970 GCA_000411055.1 Leavenworthia alabamica | reverse complement strand
CCACTACTTGTCATCCTCAAACTGATGGCCAAACTGAGGTTACCAACCGGACTATTTTATGAAATGTTTTATGAAATTTTTTTGTGGCTTTTTCGTGGCTTTATTTTTAGCCACGAAATTTTTCAGTGGCTTTTTTTTAGCCACGAAATTTTTTAATGGCTTTTCCGTGGCTTTTTTTAGCCACGAAAAGCCACAAAAAATTTAGCCACGATACAATAGCCACAAATTTTGTTATGTGGCTTTTCCGTGGCTTTTTGCCATATAGCCACGAAAAATGGGCTATAGCCACGAAAATTTCCGTGGCTATAACCCATTTTCTTTACTAGTGAACAATTCATCAAACGTTGGTAAGTGATACTTGTTTCACTGTAACATGGTTCAATTCTCGGTAGTCAAGAAACAATATAAATCTCTCATCCTTCTCTTCACAGAAAAATTCGAAATACTCCATGATCAGCTACTTGGCCTTATGGACCCCTTTTCCATCAACCCATCCAATTGTTTCGTCAACACAACCATCTTGAATTTCCTAATATGATACAGAGCCTGAGAAAATGCTGAGTACCCGGTTGGAGTTCAATGGTGAATGGATCTGAACGATCTTGTTGAGATATAGACCCCAGACCTGGATTTCTTCCCGGACTGTAAGGCCATTCGTACGGACTGTACGGTTGTCCTTATATCTGGACGGGCTAAATGGAGCAAACTCACCAGAATGAAGCACTTGGAGCTTAGGATCATCTTGAAGGCAAACAAATCACCTCAGGCTTGAAGAACAAGGACTTCACCAAGCAGCCGAGCATAGGAAGGAAGCTTGAAGTGCAAGGCAAGTCAATGAAGAAGCATGAAGTTCACGGCTGAATATGTGGACTTTCACCAGCCTTGGGAGGCATTGATTTGTGTCTCCATTCTTAACCAAGAATGGAGATCCCTCAAGATATCAAGACGAAGCATTATTTTCCTTATTCATGTTGATCTACACTGGATCAAAGAAATATTTTTAACGAGGTTTTGGACAGATGCATCTCAATCCATCTCCATTGAAGAGTTCTATTGGAAACTTCCATGATAAGAAGCATTTTACCACATGTGTTAATTTGAGTTTTTACTATTGTCACTTACGAGTTTTTACTTGGTGTTTTAACCAAACCTTATCCCCATATAAAACCCTAGTAGCCACATCTCCTCCTTATTACTATAAAAGGAAGGACCTCCCCATTGTAACAGATAGACTGTTATTGCTATAAACCTAAAGAATTGATCCTCTTGCGTAATGCTCTCCTTTCTCTCTTTGTTGTAGCTAGAGAGGCCTCTGTATCCAAGCATTGCTCATAGTTTTGGTGTTGCACATCAATCCACATCTATCTTCATCTTCATTCATCCATTGATATAGAAGCGACTGAAGCTTCTTATCCATTCTACATTTCATCTTCTATCACCTTCACCGAGGCTTATTCACAAACACAATCAAAGCTGCCACCTTTCTCCCTTGATCTTCACTTGAAGCTCCTCTGCCGAAAAGCTTGCACCCTTGCAACTATCCTCCGTTTATCCACCAGAATAAGGCCGATTGAAGCTTATCTCTGCCTTATTCTCCATCATCTATCATCTCTTTCAAGTCTCCTTCGTGTTCTCTTGAATCATCTCTCACTGCCACCTTCTCATCTCACCACCACCACTCACTAGACGAGTGTGCATAAGGGATCTGTACACTTGATTCACATATGATCGGGTGGTAATCCTTGGAGGCACTGAAACACATCCCATAATTCTTATATTACTGGCATAAAATCCATATACCCTGTTTCCCAGCTCCATCTTGCTTATCGTAGCCAAGTAAGCTTTACATCCTTTCTCCAACATATGCACTGCTTGAATAGCTAATACCACCATATGACTAAATGTTGTCTTAGTTAGTACCTTGGTATATCAACATATTTCCACTTCGCTCGAAATTCACTCGCCCTTATTGGCAGTGCAAACGTGCTTTATTCATTCCAAGCTAATTCATTCCCAAAATCATGTCATAAGACTTTATCGGCAAGCAATCAGGTCTACCGGCATGTCTATTCCACAAATCATGTATAAAATGTTCTTAATCCTTTCCCGTATACTCATAATTGAACCCCAGCTGCTTCTACACTTCCACAATAATTTTTGGTTCTTTTATGAACCCTCCGTTATCAACCAAATCCGTATTGACAAAATAACTTGTTGCTCTGGAATCAAGCAACACATGGGGTTTTTTAATAGATTCTCACACAACCAGATCTACAATTTTAAGAATTTCACACCATATACACATACACATATAAATTATATACTCAATATTCACATTATTCATTCCTTAACTAACCAGTTACTGAACGCGAGGTACCTGGCTCTATAGTCGTTTCTGTTTTAACAGAGTACCCGGGCGGCATGCTCATTGGCCTTTTTGTCGGTGTTGGCAGAGCTTCCATAATCCTTTTTCCCAATACTTGTCCCATCTTTGGACATTGACTTTTAATATGTCCCACCTCATTGCAATGGTAACACTTCACATTCCATTCTCTTACTTGTTTAATCAGTTTTGGTCCCCCATCTGGACACTCTCGCACCATGTGATTCAGACTCCCACATCGATGACATGTCTTAGGAGCTAAGCGACAGATTCTTTGGTGCATCTTCCCACAGTGTTGGCATGCACTACTACTCCCCCCAGCCCAAACGTGTCCCAGGTTTCTTACACATTTTTTCTTCCTTTTCCACACATTCTCTCCAGTTTGCGGAGGAACACTTGTTACTGTCAAACCCTCACGGATCTCCCTTGCTTCCTCATTCATTCCTTGTTCCAACATAGCTGCCTTCTCAACAAGCTCAGATATACTCTTGTAATTCCAAACTAAGCATCGGTTACGGAGTTCCAATCGCATTCCCCGCATAAAATGATGAACCTGCACCCTCTCATTATACATCTCCATTCCCCCAAACTTTCTCAAATTGTTAAATTCAGCCTCATATTCTCGAACAGTCTTGTGCCCTTGGCGGAGATCCAGAAACTCACGTTCTAACCGATCAAGCACTTCCCGTGGAAAGTACTTGGTCCGGAACTCAGTACTAAACATCTCCCAGTTACAATCCACGTTCCCCAATCTTTCTGAAATACATCTCCACCAAGTATATGCTTCACCTTCTAGATAATGCACCGCTATATCTTTCTTGTATGCATCTGGGCATCTTATCAATTCAAAATTCCTGTCCAACTTACTTTTCCACTCATCAGCCTCGATCAAGTTAGTTCCTCCTGCAAAGAATTTTGTTCCCAAGATCTGCATGTTATCAATCACCTTGAGGTATGCTGATCCCATTGGTGGTTGATTCATTTTCACCGCTTCATTCACTTGATGCTCAACAGTCATCGCTACGAGTGGTGGTGCCACCGGTATGGGTACTGCTTCCGACAATCTTTCCAATACTTGAGCCAATAACCCCAACACATTTTCCAATCCCACTGGAGCCCCCACATCTCCTGGAACATTTTCAACTGCTACTCCACCCACATTTTCAGCCATATTCTCAGCCACTTCCTCCACATGCTCCATATTTTCAACTATTTCTTCAACTCTCTCGTCCATCCCATGTTCATTCCTCAGAACTTCATTTGGTGCAATCACATGTTCCTCAGCCATTTGTTTCCTTTTATATCGGTTCCCTTTAGCCATCTACATAACCAAATACACCAATTAGCAATTTGCAAGCAATTTTTCACAACCATTGCAACACAATAATTTTAACACAATCGTACAGTATTGCTAACCTTAGTTTATCTCCTTGTAGATAACTATGTGGCTCAACCACAAAACATTCATCACACATTAAACTTCACATTCCTTATTTTTAAAACATAAGATACTACTTTTCTTTTGTAACTATAAAAATATATTTACAAATATTAATACACTTATCAAAATAATTATAATTATTTATCTAATTATATTAAATCACAAGTAATTTAGTTTATTTGATTGACACGTATACTTTTGCTGAGCTGTCGATCTTACAATTTTTCGAAAATTTTAATTTAAAATTACAAAAAAAATTGTAGTTAATTATCTGTTTCTACTTTTAAGGGGCCAATATTTTCAAAAATCATTCATTTATTTATTTTGGTAATCAAACATACTAATACTATATTAGTAACTGCATCAAAAAAATTTCTTTGCGACACATATGCAAAACACTACGTGTCATCTTCACAATTTTTTATTTTAATTAACAATTACACAATTAATTATAACTTAATAAAAAAAATCCACGTATCCACAATTTTCTCCACTTCTCAACTGTTACTCCAATAATGTAACATTTTATTTTTAAGTAGTTAATAAAATAATATGCGATTTATTCATAATTTTTTAAATATTTTAACAAAAATTACACACTTAATTATTTTTGTTTTATTAAAATAACTGCAACTCCTGATATCGCTTTCATTTGTCCACTTCTTTTATTTTTCTATAAAACTGTTTTCATCAATATATAGTTTCATCTTCCAATTTCGTTCTCATTTTTTAATTATTATTTTTCAAAAGCTTTAAATTATGTTAGAGTCACTACTCATCTTCAAATTGTTTTTTTCCACTCTCCAAATATTTAGGATTAATTACAAATGCATTTGCTGATGAGAACAAAAACAAAGAATTTCTAACAATAACACTGAAAGTCAATTAAGGGTTATAATCAGTAAATTATTGATTATTTACATCAAACAATAAACTATTATTTATTTATTTTTAATTTTTATAAAGCGATAATCACATATATTGTAATGTACACCAAATATCAGTTTGTTTTATTAAGCATGAATATATTTTGTAACACATATAAAAAGAACAAAATACCTTTATATTCAAGCCACATTTTCAAAAAAACAAAATATACTCTAAATAATAAATTCTTCAGTTTGATAATTTTTATTATTTATATGTAGTATATAGTATGTTCACAAATGTTTTAATATATTGTTGTATATTAATATTTAAACACTAAAATTTTAACAATACATTTAATATTTCTCAAAAATACTTTATTGTATAATATAAAATAACATTTAGTTTACCAGTGCATGGACATAAGTCTAGTATAATGTATAATTCACATGTATACTCGTTTTAACTTTAAACTAAATAACAATATAAAGACAACTAGTTATCACATTAGCAATTCATATTCACTAGCAACAGAAAAAATCTAATGCTACAACAGTTCTCAAACTGCAATGATGTCGAAGTAATCATCTTCGATTTGACTTTCTAACCCAATTTCGTTTTTTGGGTAACATCATTAACCTACTAATCCAATTAAATTAGCTAGACCCGGTTGAATAACTAAACCAACAAATCAGATAATTAAATATTAAGCTCAACAACGCCACAATAAGTCAACAACAATCAGGTATGTCTCTGGTCCAGGCAATCTGGGTAATTGTCATGGAACCGAGGTAAATATAAAAAAATGTGGTAAAAAAGGTTCAAAAAATCAAAAAGAAATTTGGTAAAAAGAAAAAAAGCTTTAAAAATAAATTGCTTAAGACCTCTAAATATTGTGAGAGGGACCTGATAACAACATCTACAAGTACAACCAATAATTCAATTCTGTTTATGGAATTATATAAGTGGAGGACTTGGTTTAGCTGGTTTATATTGGTACAATTATTAATCCACCAAACTAATAATTCCACAACAACACATGATGAATCAACCACGACACCACGCTTAACTTTCACAATGATCACACGTTTCAACAAAGATTAATAATTACATAACACGTTTCAACCAACGATGCAACAATAACATTATCTCACTAATGATACAATCACACAAGTAAGTGAGTAACTCTTGAGTTTTGTTTTATGGTTTACACACACAAAAAAAGCCATTAGCGAAAGCTCAGCCGATTACCTTTTTCTGAAGCTCGACTGATAGGACAGTTTAGATGGTAGCTTTTTGGTGATCTCTTTGACGATGGTGGATCTCGTGGCGGTTTAGATTGAGTTCGGCAACAGCTGTTCGGGGTTTGAGCTAGGATGGCGACTTCTTAGGTTAAAATTTCGAGTCTGCGTCTTCCTTTTATAACATGTGAGAAGAGAAAAATATTTCCCTAGGACTTGGTTCGATATTGGGCTTGGACTGGACTTTTTTTTTAATTGATTTCAAAATGTGATTGTTACATTTTGGCTTCGACGGTTGGATTTCAACTCGTCGTTTATGTATTTTTAACGTTTCAATATTCAATAAAATAGTCTAAAATGAGAAAAAAGCTTTGCTTATTGAAACATTTTCAACATTTGTGTAAAAGAATACTGACTAAAGTTGGAGTAAAACATATGCATGATAGTTGAACCTAAAGCAGTTCCAGAGTTAAGATGGAACAGATTCCACCACCACCAGTTCTTGTGATTGTTTCAAACCAACAAAGGCTATAAGTTTCATTGACACAAAACAATCATAAGATTTTGCCTCTTCTCTTCTACGAGAACGCATGTGAGTTTAAGCTTTTTTTCCTCAGATTTTGCTTCATGTGTGATAGGCTTTTACGTGTGTATTACCGTAAACGTGGTAAAAAGACCGGTGAAAATGGTGACTGGGGAGATAAAAGGGAACAGGGTATTAAAAATAACCCAGTTATATCAAAAGACAAAGGAGACAATGTTGTTGAGAGGCAAAGCAGAACATGTATGATTAAACCAAGGGAGTGTGATGCACAAGAAAAAGCAAGAGACAGCTGTGAGATGGGAACTACGAGGGTTTTCACTTTTCACACAACAAGCGACATAAAAAGAAAGAAACAGAGGAAAAGAAAACCATACTGTACAGGTCAATCCACGGAACCAAGAAATCAGTTAGAAAATACATGGAGATCACATGATCTCCCACTTGCAACAACAAGCATAAAGGCAAGGGAAACAAAATTACTTAACAGCAAGGGAAATGGATGAAAAACTTCATATTTGACCTATTTTAGGATTTGTTTTATTATGATTTTATTATTTTTAGAGTTTTTTTTTTTTTGTGTTTTAGAGTGTTTAAAGGTGTTAGATTGTTTTGGTAGAGAACAAAATATTTTGGGATGAAAACAACGTTTTGAGCTACCGGATCATGTAGAAACATTAGAAGTTTGACATTCGTTGAATCCCTTCCAGATGTCGGATTGAGCCCAATTTAGGATACAAAATAGCTTTTTGAGTTATCTTTCATTTGGACAGGGTCAAGTCATTATCAGGTATGGTCTAAAAATTATGCATGTTTCAATGAAGACATGTCAATCTGGCTAGCAGCTAAAGCAAGTGGAGAANCCGCCCGATTGGGCACCTCTTTACGCCCGATTAGGCTTTTAGATCTTTAGAGTTTACTGATTAATATCATGAGAGTGAATTAATTAGTCTTTTATATTTGAATACTATATATGTTCTTAATCTGACTCTGAATGGTTGTCTAGTTCTTTGATCTCTAAATTTCAGCGAATATTTCCCAAGACATACAATTTTATTTTATTTTTATTTAAATTATTTATTGTTTTTTAGTTTTACCTAATTAATCAACCTTCTTTATTTTATTTTAGCTTAACTAAAGTATCTACATTTCATAGTGCAAGACTGATCTCTATGGATTCGATTCCTAAGTGTTACAACGCACAATAGTATTTGCATAGACCTGAGCCTCAAAACATCTAATTATCAAATTGGCGCTGTTTCCGAGGATTAAGTTTTGTTGCCTTCGATTCTGTGACTTAATTTTAGTCTAAGATAACTAATTATTTAATTTGACTAACGTCTTTTCTTTCTTAGTTTTTCTAGCCATGGCTGATGAGTACAGTTGTTGGTCCCACGAAGGAGAGATTGCTATGATTAACTCATAGCGATCATCATTAGAAGGAAGAGAGCTCACAATGGATGAGATAGTGGGCGCTCAAACAATGAAGGAAGTAATAGAAAGTACGTGTGATACATCCCTTGATATTTATAGGCATATTCTCATATTCATTGATGAGATCATTTCTCGATTGCATATTCCTATGTCAATTGATGAATGTTATGATTTCATAAGTGAACCTCATAGAATAGATGTTTTAATTTAGAAAAACTTGCTAGAGAATGTCATGAGTTTTGTCTTGATATTGAAAATCTATATACTTTGAATCTCAAGCTTACACGTATTGTATCTAGCTCTCTTCTTGAAAAATCTTACCTAGGTGATTCACATTATAAGGATGTGATCTTGAATTAGATTAAGAATCCTAAGGTTGAAATTGATTTTGGATGTTAAGATGTGTTTTACTTGGTTAATGGTGATGGAGTTTGTAACATCTCTGATCCGGTTTAGGGTTATCGTTTGCCTAATTTGGTCTAATGAAATGGTTTATCGATTCTAGATAGAATGGCTATTTGTGATATTAAACCGAATAAATCAAACTGTAACATGTGAACCGACCAGAGCCGAGTTTTTGTGAGAATTCACTTTCTGGTATTTTGTTGAGTCAAGAGTATAGAGTTGTGCGGATGTGGAATTTTATTCAGCAATTGGAGGTTAATGGGCTTGGGGCAAACACTGTAAGCCTTGTCCTTTTTAAGGAGTTGGACCAAGTGATTAAATGGAGATGAACTTAAAAGCTCAGAAGAGTTAAGAGGTGATTACATAGGTTTGGGCTTAAAACCCTAAAGGAATTAAAAGGGTGTTTAAGGACTTTGGACCCAAAAGCCTAAGGAATTATTTAAGTGATTAGCGTTAATCACTTAAACAATTTATCATCACAAAACAAAATGAAAAAAAAACACAGAGGCTGCAGACCGAGATCGCCGCCGCCAACCACCACCAACTGCTGCCTTGTTTTGCGTGCCGTCGCTGCCGATTCACTGCCGATTTGCCTAGTTCACCAGTTTCTTCATCTAATCGAGGTAAGAATCCCTTGATAAGTTGAATTGATGTAATATTTTAGGATTGGCTGTGAATAGTTAAGTTTTGTGTAGAATCACATTAAGAACCACCAATCTCCGTCGGTAAGAATGGAAAATCGCCATTGACATCTTAAATCGGTAAGATCACCAGTTTTTTGAGATTTGCCTCTGTTTTGATAGATCTGAGATTTAAATAGCTAGATCTGTGATGTGGTGTGATTTTTGGATCAGATATGTTGAGTTTTTGGTCACCGGAACCGTCAGAAGTCGCCACGTGCCGTCGCCAGAAACATCACTCGCCGCCGTGACAACTCGGCATCGGATTGCTGCGTAACCCGCACACGACTCAGGATATCAGCCCGATCCACAGCCTCTAAACTCAGGGGCTCTGACTCATCTTACACCACACATAGCCTCAACGTACTCACCATACCGACTAGGGCCTCAACATCACACTCAGTGTCAGCTATCACACATTTCCGACTCAACGCATCTGCCATGAGATTAGCCTTACCATGATGGTAAGCTATCTCCAAATCGTAATCCGCTACGAACTCCATCCATCTCCTCTGTCAGAGATTCAGGTCCAGCTGCGTGAAGATGTATCTCAAGCTCTTACGATCCGTAAACACCTAAACCCACACACCGTATAAGTACGACCTCTAGATCTTCAGGGTGAACACAACCGCTGCCATCTCAAGGTCATGGGTAAGATAGTTGCACTCATGCTTCCGCAACTGTCAAGAAGGATATGCAATAACTTGTTCCTCCTGCATCAACACACATCCGAGTCCCAAACTGGATGTGTCCGTGTTAACAATGTACGGTACACCCTGGTCCGGAAGTGCCAATACCGGAGCACTCACTAACATCTCCTTGAGCCGTATGAAGCTCTTCTCACAATCTTCGGACCATAAAAATGGATTGTCCTTCCCCATCAATCGGGTCAGGGCCTGTGCTATACTCGCAAAACCCTTGACGAAATGTCGATAATAACCAGCCAAACAAAGGAAACTACAAACCTCCGTCGCGTTCTGTGGTCTCGGCCACTCCTGTATTACCTGTATCTTCTCGGGATCCACCGAGACTCCTCTCTCAGACACCACATATCCAAGGAATCCCATCTCCTGCTGCCAGAAGCTACAGTTGCTCAGCTTAGCAAACAGCCTCTGCTCACGTAACCATTTGAGAACCCTCTGCAAGTGTACACCATGCTCCTCAGGACTCTGAGAATACCCCAGAATGTCTTCAATGAAAATGATGACTAACTCATCTAAATAATCACGAAAGACCGATTTCATCAACTTTATGAATACTGCTGGTGCATTCGTCAACCTGAACGGCATCACCAAAAACTCATAATGTCTGTACCGTGTCCTGAAAGCTGTCTTGTGGATGTCCTCCCCAGTTATCGGTATCTTATTGTAACCCAAGGTCAGGTCGATCTTGGAGAACCAAGTAACACCCGTCAGCTGATCCAACAACTCATCGATCCGAGGCAATGGACACTTGTTCTTCACAGTCACCTGGTTCAGCCCTCGATAGTCGATACACAACAGAAAGCTCCCATCTTTCTTCTTCACGAACAGAACCGGTGCTCTCCACAGCGAACTGCTCGGTCTAATGAATCCTTTCGACAAGAGATCCTCCAACTGCTTCTTCAAATCCGCCATCTCAGCTGGAGTCATACGATAAGGTGCCTTGGATAACTGTGTAGTCCTGGGATCGAGCTTGATCGTGAGTGGTTCTGACCTCAACGGTGGCAAACCGCTCAACGGCTGAAATACATCCTCGAAATACCGTACCACATCAATATCACAAACCGAAGTCCCACCAACCTCATCCGCCATCGATATAGTAACCAGATATGCCTCACATCCCCAGGTCACTAATCTCTCGGCCTTAACTGCTGATATCAAGATACCTCCAGAAACTGGTCTCACACCCTGATATACCAGTCTCCGTCAAGCACACTAAAATATGACCTGTCCTCGATGACGATGAAGATGAGCTCGGAATTGTCCCAACCAATCCATACCCAAAATGACAACATAAAGCACCACGGAACATATCAATAGATATGCTGGCATCAACTCTCCGGCTATAAGGATATCTACACCCTCAATACGACCCTGGACCCTCAATACTTGACCTCCGGCAACTCTCACAATCCCCGAACGGTCTCCCGCAACTGCCAATATCTCGCCTCCCTGACACCCACTCTAGCATCATTAAACTGTGAGTCGCCCCTGAGTCGAACAATACGTGCGACTCTATCCCAGCCACACATAAGGTCCCTACATAATACTACCCCATAACGTTCTCGAAATAACATATACACACAATCAGATATATAGTAGCTATAATCAAAATAAACAACAATATAATGAAAATAGTACTAACCATTGATCGGTCAGGTCCTGCTAGCCTCTCCGGATCCCGACCCTATCATGTACACTCTTGGTGCGGTCGTCCCCTGTCCCTGATCGGTCATCTCTGATCCTGATCCCGACTGCAATAACTTGGGACAATCCTTTCGTATATGCCCTGGCTCATGGCAATGGAAACAAACGGCTGTCGGTCTCGAACACTCCGTCGTCCGAGGTCCAACCAACCCGCACCGATAACATCAAGTCCCGGGACCAGCCTGAGAAGCCTCCTCCTGCTGCCTCTTCTGGCCCTGCTGG
>KE159157.1:299781-337136 GCA_000411055.1 Leavenworthia alabamica | reverse complement strand
AATTCCCGGAACACCTTCCCGAGTTTTCCCCGACGTCATGCTCGTACACGGATGTTACAAGCAATCTGACCAATATTACTTATTTCTCCATATGACATTCACCTCAAAACATTCAAGTAAGATGCAACCTTTGAGCCTGAAAAACGACCAAAGAAATGGCTGACAAGAAGCTAGAGGAAGCAACATCATGTGTCCAGGTAAAGAAGTCTTACTCTAACCACAGTCATGTGGGTAAAATACTTGAAAAACATAACCTGTTATGGCTTATGAAAGCTGCCGTGTTAATTGATTTGCTTGCTTTTAAGGTGAAAAAAAGTTAGACAAATTGTAAAGTTATTCATAAGAATATGATTTTGTCTCTACTGTACAGAAAAAATTAACAAAGTCTTCTTGTTTGTTGACAAAAAGGTTATGGTAGATTCTTGTGTGTGGTGGAGAAACCAACACGTAAGTCAATAGAAAAAAACCATTCAAAGATCTGTGTGTCAGTCGTTGAACTGTGAATACAAGGAACAGTATGTCTCTGAATAAGTCTCACTTGAGATAAGTCAAATCTGGACGTAACTACTGAAATTTCTTTGAAGAGACACAATAATCAACATCAATCAAGACTGAAGACACGAACTCTCTCGAAGAAGACGAAGCAGAGAAAGAAACAGAAGACTCAAAAGAATTATATAACTGGCCAAACATAATCAACATCAAGACACTAACTCTTTCGAAGCAGAGAAAGAAACAGAAGCATCAAGAGAAGATGGGGACCATGGGGTGTGACTCTCATGGCAATCTAAGTGACGCAGAGTTCAGCAAACCATTACCATCTATAGGTGTTTATGTTGCTGTGGCTTCACTGATCTGTGGAGTTGCCATGTCTGCTGATCTTCTTCACGGTTTTCGCCATCGTAAGTTCTGGTTTCCTTGCAAATTCTTCTCTCTCAACGCCACTACTCTCACCTTCATCTCTGTCTGCGTCAAACTCTCCTTAGATCTCAACACTTCTATGCCTAGTCGCACAGATCAGCTATCTAAACTCAGTAGTAGCGTCTTCTTCTGCACTGTTATGGCTAATTCTATGCCCTCTCTTGGTTTCATGGTCACACAAGATATTCTCATGAACCTTATGGCTCTTGGGATTTTAGTCATCACTGATGTTGTCAACATCTATATCCAACTCGGCACAGGAGCTATCTACGTTTTCTCTCTAGAACATGCTCTCGTCATTGTTCTCATGCTTATGATGTTTATGATCTTGACTTTCTCAGCTATCACAGTCCCTGCTACAAAGTGTTTATTAGAGCTCAAGTACAAGAAGAGGTATGAGTTCGCTGTGAAGCAGTGTCCTTCATCTACAGAGAGAAGAAAGCCAATTCCTAAGCTTAAAGAAGATCTTATGAAGTTCTGGATGATGGCTCACACTTCTAGTCCTCAGTTCGTAATGGCTCGCTCTGTAACCTGTACCACCTCTGGTTTCCTCTGTTTCTTAAGTGCAGTCACGTTGGCTGAAGCTATGCTTCGGTCTTACTTTCTACAACTACGGTCATTAGGGTTCTGCAATGGAGACTCTGATTACAAATGGTCAACCACTTTGGTTCTTGTCTCCCAAGCAACTGCAGTAGCCATAGGAACCATTGCTCCAGCTAGTAGATGGTTTACGGCATTGAACTTAAGGTGTCCATATAGAAGAAAGAAATCTTTGAAAGAAGAGATGAGAGTAGAGAGTTATTGGGTAGAGTGTCTTGCAGATAAGAAAGAACGTCCCTTGAACCTCTGGATGCTCCATGGTCGTCGTAGCAGGAAGCTTATACACGACTTGAACCGATGTATACTTGATATCTGCATTGCAACACAGTGTGGGATAGTGTTAGCTAGCAAGCTTCTCCGTTTCATTACTGTCTTTTGTGTTAGTAGAATCTTGATATGTTGTTTTTATTTCACCTTCAAAACTGACACTGTTGCAAACGCTGAGTCCTCTGGTTCAAATCCATCGACAAGACAATTTGTTCTGCATCTTGATGGAGAGGAAGATCTGGTTGAGTACATGGCACGGAGCAACCGGGAAGCCACAAACCACTTGATTGAAAAGGGTAGGAAGAAACAACCTTTAAACCTGATAGAGTTTTTGGAGGCAACAACTTGTATCTCAAAAGGATTTGAAGGGATTCGAGATTTCGATAGCTATGAGGTCGCTTCTCTTGCTTCTGGAGAGCCACCTAATTGTTGGGCTCTTCCATTGGTAACACTAACAAGTATAGTTGTTGCTCTTCCCAACATCAAGCCTTACTTGCTGAAGAAGTTAGTGAAAGCTGTAAAAGAGGCCTTGTTCTATGTAAACAAGTTTGAAGATGTCTTAGACATAGAAGGAGAGTTAGCTAACAGCAGGAAAGCTGCAGAGGTAGTGTGGTTAGGAGTTGATCTCTACCACAAATGGCTCAACGTAGATCTTCGAAAACTGAAACACAAAACAACATCACAAGAAGTTCTTAAAGAGCTGGTGGATATAGCTAAGAAAGAGTTTACAGAATCATGGCAGAACAATCGAATACTATGCACGAAACTTAAACCCTCACACTGGCCTATCAAGACTTTAGCAGCAAACTCAATGTACAGAATCAGCCAAACCCTTTTGTTAAAGTACGAATCAAGAAACATTGAAACAGAGGAGACTCTGTTAAAAGATGTGGAAACAATGGTATCAGATATAGTAGCAGGATGCTTTTGCAACACGGCACAAGTAATAGGAATGAAGTGTTTGGTAACTGCAGTAGAAGTTAGAGAAGCGTCTGTAAGAGAAGCGGCAATGCATTTAGGAAGAACAGAGAAGGTACTTGAGATTGTGGACAGAAGATGCATGCCTGCTTTGTCTCATCATAAAGTGACAAAGATTGATGAATGGAGAGAGTTTTATATGACAAGTAAAAGTAAATGCATCTCTTTCACTCATCCTTCGTCTCAGTGTAACACTCGTGACCTTATTCTAAACCTAGATTAGTACTTAATCAATGTCATGTCAATAAAGTTTATTTATTGGCAAACGAAACGTCAAAAACAACTGTTGCAAAAGTCAAAACCTGGTTTTGTTTTTTTGTAATGGTTTTGATTTTTTGTAACGTGTTGTTGAAGTTTGAGAATTTCAAAAAAGGAATTAAAAATTGTATTGATAATAAAAATTAAAAAATGGTAAAACCAAACAATTAAACATTGGGCTACTTCCTGTTTCCTAATAATTCGTTAATTAGTATATTGTATTATCAAAAGGTTATATAAATAATTTTATAAGTTTTTGCCAGAAATAAATATGTATAGATTGTAGTATATATTTGATATTTCTCTTCTCGCATATAAGAAAAAACAGAATTATCCAAATCATTAAAAACTGTTTCGTAAATTCGTAATGGAGAAAATTGGATCGTGTTCATCATTGAGTGACTTGGGTCCGAAAGGGTTGGATCTAGCTAGCGCCTTTTTCAAGCCAATCCACAACTCCGATCCTTCTCTCCCTTCTAAACGATGTACCAAAGTCTCCGTCGTCGGCGTCGGGAACGTCGGTATGGCTATAGCACAAACAATCCTCACACAAGATCTCGCTGACGAGATCGCTCTCGTCGACGCAAAGGCTGATAAGCTTCGAGGCGAGATGCTTGATCTCCAACACGCCGCTGCTTTCCTCCCACGAACAAAAATCACCGCTTCCGTTGACTATAATGTCACCGCTGGATCTGATCTTTGTATCGTCACTGCCGGTGCTAGACAAAATCCAGGCGAGTCTAGACTCAATTTGCTTCAAAGGAATGTTTCTCTCTTCCGCCATATCATTCCTCCACTTGCTGAAGCCTCTCCTGATTCAATTTTGCTCATAGTTTCTAATCCCGTTGATATTTTGACTTATGTTGCTTGGAAACTCTCTGGTTTCCCGGTGAATCGTGTACTTGGATCCGGTACCAATCTCGACTCTTCTCGGTTCAGATTCTTAATCGCAGATCATCTCGACGTTAATGCTCAAGATGTACAGGTTAGTTCCAAACCAAATTAATTATTATTAAAATCTAAAATTTTCCGGTTTAATACTCCGGTTAAGGAGTGATCATCTAAATTTAATGGTTAATTATGGGTATTTGATTTGGTTTTTTAGGCATTTATTGTGGGAGAGCATGGAGACAGCTCAGTTGCGTTATGGTCGAGTATAAGTGTCGGAGGCATCCCTGTCTTAAGCTTTTTGAAGAAGAATCAGATCGCTTATGAGAAACAAACTCTTGAGGACATTCACCATACTGTTGTTCGTAGCGCTTATGAAGTCATAGAACTCAAGGGTTATACTTCTTGGGCCATTGGTTACTCTGTTGCTAACTTGGCTCGTACCATCCTTCGTGACCAGCGTAAGATCCACCCTGTTACTGTACTTGCTCGTGGCTTTTATGGTGTGGAAGGTGGTGACGTCTTCCTCAGCCTCCCGGCTTTACTTGGACGTAATGGTGTGGTCGCTGTGACCAATGTACATATGAATGAAGAAGAAGCTGAGAAGCTACAGAAGTCGGCCAAGACTATATTGGATATGCAGAGCCAATTGGGACTTTGAACATCGCATCTTTGTGTTATTTTTTGTTTTAACTTTTGTTGTGTTATGATCTTCCCACTAATGTTATTTTGATATATATTATGTAAATGCTTTTTTTTTTATGGTGAATGATTTAACTTTTGAGTTCTGAAACAATGCTAATTTTGAGTTCTTTAGATGATGGGGGTAAAAGAGATTCACTTGGTATTGGTTATATGCTTAGAGCAGAGTTGAGTGGCAGCTAGATCTATCATATATCCTATGTATTTGATATGGCAAAAAATAATTAGTAGACTTTTGATATTAGTACATTGATAAATATGAAAATTAGAAAGGTGAAGGAAACATGTTTGGAAATTATATTCTCTCTGTTTTTTTAAAGTGTCAATGACACTTTTCACACAAATTAAGAAAATATATTATTATATTATTTTACTCACTGAATATAATTTAAATAGTTTTAGTTTTAAGTTAGAGGTACAATAGAAAATTTGTGTTAAAATTTACATTTCCAATACAAAATGACACTCTTTAAAAAAAAAAATGAAGTCTATAATGACACTCTTTAACAAATAGAGAATATAATCAATAATAAAATAGATAAATTTTGGTGTTTTTACTATTTTTACGAGGCAAGTAACACCGATATTGATATCTATATATATATATATGGAAATATATAAATATATATACTAAAAAGCTATTAAATTTATTGAGGAATTATTAAATGTTTTATAATTATAGAAATAGATAAAAATATTATGTTTTACTGTTTTTGCAAGGTAATATGCATCAATAGTAATATAACTATAAAAACGCGGGAAAATATATAAAAATCATCAAAATATATATAAATATCGATAAGATGGTAACTATAAAAACGCGGTAAATATTTGAAAGATCATCAAAACATATATAAATTTGATGCTCTTACATCATTTGCAAGACAAAATCTGTAGATATTAATACATTAGTACATTAATAATATATACTTTAAAATTCATATAACAATGAAATGGAATTCGAACCCAAAAATCATCAAAATTATAAGAAAATAAAGAATACAAAAGACCTCAGGGTTATCTTTGTTAGAATTGTTACATCAACATCTTGTGTATATTGACATTATTTTTATGAGGCTATGAACATTATTTTATGAACGCAAAAATCATCAATATATAGTAAATATTTTTGACTACCGAAATAAGCAAAGAGGACACGAGGGAAGCAAAAAGACAAGCGTGGTGAAGCCCTAAGTTGTCTTCTTCAATCTCATTGGTAAATACTAAATAGTAAGCGTAGGCTCTCTAGGGAAAAATTTAACAACAATAGGAACGTGCGCGTCAAAAGGAGGTGCTACTGCGCCCAGCCGAAGATTAGTCATTGCTTCTGGTTGTTCCCCAGACGCATCGGATCTAGCTGATATGAGAGGTCTTTTCAAATCTAAACCGCGGACTCCCGCTGATATTGTTCGTCAGACTCGTGATCTTCTCCCGTACGCTGATCGATCCATGTCTTTTCCTGATCTTAGACAATCTAAACGCGAGGAAAAGGTTAGTTATCAATCACATTCTCCAAATCCAGCTTACGATTACGCAAATCTGAATGAATCATTGTGAATTATGATCTTTTTGGATCATATAATTCGATTGATAGAGTATTGTGTGTGTTTTTATTTGAATCATTAGGTTTGATTTTTTTTTTTTTGAGAATTGCTTGTAGTTGGTGGAACTAAGCAAGAGCTTACGAGATTTGAAGTTAATTCTATATGGAAATAGTGAGGCTGAGCCTGTTGCTGACGCTTGTTCCCAGTTGACTCAGGAGTTCTTTAAGGGTGATACTCTTCGTCTCTTGCTCACATCTCTTCCAAATTTGGACTTGGAGGTAACATCTTCTCTCATGATTATATTTAGTTAGATGCAAGCATTTGAGATGAAGTTTGACTGTATGCAACACTTTCAATAAGAAAATTGTCTTTTCTTTTTTTGTTAGGCCAGGAAAGATGCTACTCAAGTTGTTGCAAATCTTCAGAGGCAACAAGTTAATTCACGGCTTATTGCATCTGATTACCTCGAATCCAACATTGATCTTATGGATATTCTAGTGGATGGGTGAGTTTAAGAAACGGAATCATTATAGTCGAGGTTGCATTGCGCATTTTGAATAGCTTTGGAATTTAATGTCTTCTGTTAAGATCTTGATCATGAGGTTTGTTTTATCATTCATATGGGTTTTCTATGATTTCTTTCAGCTTTGAAAACACAGATATGGCGTTACACTATGGTACTATGTTTAGAGAGTGCATCCGCCATCAGATTGTTGCAAAGTGAGCAAAATTTATATTTTTTTCTCTTTACATCGTATTTGTTTTTATCGACAAAGAAACCATCTTCTACCGAATTTGTATATAGTATGTTTCTTTTTTTGTGTGGCTTATTGTAATGGAAACCACTTCTCTTTCTGGGATTCAGATATGTTTTGGACTCAGAGCACATGAAGAAGTTTTTTTACTACATACAGCTTCCCAACTTCGACATTGCCGCTGATGCTGCTGCAACTTTTAAGGTTCCTCTATACTGCAACATACTTGAAATTCTCCTATAATCACGACCTTAGGTTTTCTCTTAAACATGCCATCATAACTTCAGTTCTATGATTTTGTTTCCTTCCAGGAACTTTTGACAAGGCACAAGTCTACAGTTGCTGAGTTTCTCGTTAAGAACGAAATCTGGGTAAGTTCTCTTACAATGTACCAAATTATAAAAGCTTGAAAGTATATGAATCCCCCCATCCATTGTGGAATCAATCTGGCCTGATCAGCTGTTTGTATTTGCAGTTTTTTGCAGACTACAACTCAAAGCTTCTTGAATCAACTAATTATATAACCAAACGGCAGGCTATTAAGGTAGAGTAATTAATAGAGTGATGATATCACAAATGTGTAATCACGAAAATATATAGTAGTGACAGCATTCTGATGGATTGTAGTAATGTGTAAAATTTTGCAGTTGTTGGGAGACATATTACTGGATCGGTCAAACTCGGCTGTGATGATGAAATATGTGAGCTCAATGGATAACTTGAGGATTCTGATGAATCTTCTCAGAGTATGATGTCTTTACCCGTTACCCGAATGTTTTGATTCTTTATGTCTCGCTCTGCAAAACAAGAGTTAGTATTAGAAATATTTTGAGCGTGATAATGAATTACTATTATGCAGGAATCAAGCAAGACCATTCAGATCGACGCTTTCCATGTTTTCAAGGTATATTTCTTGTACCATAAAGACATGGAGTACTTTTA
Organism: Leavenworthia alabamica; assembly: GCA_000411055.1. Classification (NCBI taxonomy): domain Eukaryota; kingdom Viridiplantae; phylum Streptophyta; class Magnoliopsida; order Brassicales; family Brassicaceae; genus Leavenworthia; species Leavenworthia alabamica. Next base: position 329,281 of record KE159157.1, on the reverse strand, counting down.
CCCAGTGACACATAATCATCATCCGACAGGTTTAGTAATTGGATTTGAAGTGGCAATCAAAGGTTAATGTTGCTTTTATTACAGCTGTTTGTAGCGAACGAAAACAAGCCTTCCGACATAGCCAACATTCTGGTGGCAAACAGAAACAAGCTTCTGAGATTGTTGGCTGATATCAAGCCGGACAAAGGTATGGACTAGTGTTACCTTATGAGACAACATCCACCAGAGAATGGACCTGTTTCTCACTATAAACAAAATTTTCTTATGTTTATGATTCTTCATGTCTTTTTTGTGGCAGAGGATGCGAGGTTTGAAGAAGACAAAGCTCAGGTTGTGAGAGAGATTGCAGGCCTCAAGCTTCAAGAGCTTTCTGGTGTTGCTTGTTAGGTACTACAAAAGCACATATAGACAGAAGCTCATGCTTTCTGTTTAATCTTTGACTTACATTTTTTGAACATCAAAGATTGTTGTTACTTATTAGGTACTCTCTCTTTCTCTCGGAGTGTTTAAGGACCTGATTGGTCTGGATCTGTTAGATTATCTATATAATCTACATGTACACACTCCTTTAATGTCGATCAAGATGAAATTGCATTTAAATCTCTTTTCAGAAACACAAATTAACAGCAAAAGTCCTACATATGGGAATTGGACATTGATCTAATGGAAAATGGATAGAGAAGCTTATATGGAACCATAGAAAAATCAGTCTCTCTATGCACAAGGAGAAAAATAAACAAGTCTAATCTTAAGCATATTGAGACCTAGTGCCGTTGGATGCTCCATACTGTGTCGTTTTAGCAGATTCCTCCAGTTTCCTTCTCTTAATGACTACATACCAAGTGAAAGCTTCGAGCAGGGAGGCCACAATGGCGAGAGTAACGATGATACCAATGTAAGCATTCTCCCACTCCTTCTTAGGACTCAAGATGTCTAGTCCTTTGAACACGTTCACCACCCCAAGGATGATAATTGTGTAGCCGATCGTATGGTGATAAATGTTCCAGTAGAGTCTGTGCTTATGCTCTGGTTTTGGCCTCAGAAACATCGCAAACACCTAACATGTGTGACACAGCAAGTACACCGGTTTAGAAAGCTACATGTTTTGGTTTTTCCATTGTAATGTGAAGTGTCTTTATGTACCTGAACTGTTGCTAGAGAGAAGAGAGCGATCCCAATAGAACGGTGTGTGCTATACGTAATCCCTGGTGAGTCGCCGCCGAGTTTGAGACCAGTGGCCCATCCAGCCACGCCAATGATGTAAGCAGAAGCTTGACAGAAAACGTGAATGTAAAACCAAGCAGGGTCTGCTGATTTGGCTACTCTCAAGTACCGAGCAATGATTGCTCCAACTGGCATCATTATTCCCCAGCTCACTCCATTCAATATTCCATGTATCTGAATCCGAATTCGCACCAAACCAAATCATTATCCTCTGTTTTACCAAACAAAAAGTTAAGGAATGAAATGTACACAAAAGAATCAACTCACGTTGCGTTTGCGGAGCTTGGAACTTGTTCCACCTCCTCCAGCAGCTGCAGAAACACCAGAGACCAGATTGAGAGTGGACATGGACCGAACATTGTTACCAGAAGTTGGATGAGACAGAAGACTGTTCCCAGACATTGGCCCATCTTGCCACACAGTGTTAATGGTTCCACCATTCCCCAGATCCTGTGAAAGATCCAAACTTGCGAAGACAACCATCTCATTGTTCTGATAAGTTGCAGACACCCCAGAAACGTTAAAACTCAAATCACCCTCTTGAAGACTCGTTTGATAGCTTCTGATGGAGGAAGTGTAAACTCTGACAGTACCATCTGATTGTAGATAAGCCACAATGGCTTGAGCTCCCACCATTCCCTTAGAGGTTGGGTTCACAGCCCAAGCAACCCATTTACCAGAGGCGAGCTTGGTGTGTCGATAAGCGATGTGGAGGCTCCCGGTGGAAGAATCATAAGTGTAATGGAGGAAAGAGTCAAGAAAAGGGAGATCGTTGCAGGAGTCAAATACATTGTTGCTAGAGAACATGTAGTTGGAACATGTCTGAGCAAAGGACACAGTAGTCATGCATGTGGAGAGAACAAGAGACACACAGAGGATATGATTCAAGAACTTCATGATTGAGAATATGATTTACTCAAAGATCAGAGAGTTCAGATGCAAGAGAAGAAGATGGTTGAAGAAAGAAGAAGGAGAGAAAGAGAGACTAAATAGTATGAAGAGACTAGTGGGGTTAGCTCTGTTGGTTAAGCTGTCTAATAGAGATCATAACTTTTTCTCTTTCCATATGTTATCAAATTAATGCTTAGCTGATATTATTATTTATGAAGAATTATGTTTTATTTATAAGATAATTATACTATAATGAACGTTGACTAAAACCACAGTTCTGTAAGTAAAAAATGAGGAACAAAACTAGTTTACAGGAAAAGTAAAAAACATAAGTTAATAGTAATAATGGCGAGGGTCAAGTCAACAACAACTGATTCACACCTGTTTTGCCTACCTTTGTTTGGGTCTACCAACTTCTTTATCTCTCTCGATGGCATATATATCACAACTAATGTTGGGTAGCATCTTTAACCTAAAAGTAAATATATGATTGAATTTACAACTTAATATGTTTGGGTTTATTATCTTGTCTTTGACTTACACATGCCTGTCGAATGATAGATAGATGTGTGTATAATAATAAGAAACTAAAAAGGAGATAGAGGCAAGGAGGAGTGTGTGCAGGTGAGCAACCGCACCGGTCCGATGCCATGTGGTTGGGTTGGGTTTAGAGTTTATGGTCATTTGGTCAAAATCTCAACTGCCTCCTCCATGTGGATGTGGGCCCCGTTATTTCCACGTGTCGATAAAGTTTTCCTTTCCTGGTCAACGCTGTTGAAAGTTGAACCTCCAATTTATGCATGACCCACCATCCAACACTAAATATTTTTTACTTTGTTACATTCATTTCCACGCCCTTTTTTTGGTGATGGGCCAAAGGACCCTTTTTTTGGGTCAACTGGGCTAAAGGACCCTAAATGGGAGTATTTAGTGTTTAAAAAATTTGCGGACCGGGTTCTCACCAAAGCGGGTCGGGTGAATGTTATGTTCCATACGAAGAGTGGTGTTGAGTCGAGCAAAATCCCAAACAGTAAAAGGATTGACTACAATGGCGGCCGCGTTTCTACCGGCGACTTCTTCTCTCCGTCTAACTCCATACTCTACTCTCCGATTCTTATCCTCCTTCTTCTCCATTTCCAATCGTTCTTATCCTCTCGTCCATCCTTTAAGTCGCCCACTCTTCAAATCTTCTCCGGCGAATACTCGCCACAGATGCTTTTGCACAGCTGTTTCGGAATCTCTCAGCTCCGGAGAGGGAAATAAAGTGGAGAATTATAAAAACGGATTCGGGAGTAAAATTGGAGAATTCAGAAAGAGGTTGAAGATAGCTCAGGTAAAAGGAGGAACAGACCAAGGAGTAAGTCGAATTGGGCAAAGCCTTAGCATTATGGGTTGGGTCCGTACACTTCGTTCTCAGAGCAATGTTACATTCATTGAAGTAATTCTTAATCTCCCTATTCATATTTCTACAGTGTGAGTATTGTTTGATTTACCATTTACTTGAAAAAGTTTCGTGTTTTGTGTGTTTGAAGATAAATGATGGTTCATGCTTATCGAATTTGCAATGTGTGATGAATTCGGATGCAGATGGGTATGATCAGGTAATCACTGTGACTTAAGTAAACTTCTTTGGACTTGGGAGCCTTAAAATTCTCCAACTTTATATATATTAGCTCTTTTTGATAATTCTTAGTTCTTTTTTTGGTTATGCTAAATTCATGGGGGATGAATAATAGGTAGAATCTGGATCGATCTTGACTGGAGCATCCATATCTGTACAAGGCACTATTGTTGCTAGCCAGGGAACAAAGCAAAAGGTTGAGCTAAAGGTTGAGAAAATCATTGTGGTACGTATCTCTTCACTTACTCTCTAAGTTCCTTGAGAACTGGAACTATGTTTCTCTGAGATTTTGTCACTTGCTCTCTTAGGTTGGAAAATGTGACTCTTCCTATCCGATCCAGAAGAAAAGGGTCAGTCGTGAATTCTTGAGAACCAAGGCTCATCTACGTCCAAGAACCAATACCTTTAGTGCGGTAATGTTTCTTTCTTAACTGAATATACCTTATAAGGAGAAAGAAAGTGCCTGCAACTTTCCTTTTTCATTTGTCTTTTTATAGTGTCTTTGAAACTCGGTACCGCATCCACCTATTACATGATGAAGTGTCTCAAACAGAAACATGGCTTTTATTAGAAACTGTTGTTTGTCTATTACCTTTATGTTGAAAACTGCTTCTTCAGTTTTTTTCTGTAGTTATTCATTCCCTCCTCCCAGTCTTCTCTTCTTGTTTAAAATTCTATTGGGACTTGGTGGGGAACTTACTGTGTTTTGAAAAATTACCAAATTCAATGTTTTTAACACATATAACCTCTTTTTTTAAGGTTGCAAGAGTTAGGAATACTCTGGCATATGCTACTCACAAGTTTTTTCAAGAAAGTGGATTTGTCTGGGTGGCAAGTCCTATTATCACAGCTTCAGATTGTGAAGGAGCTGGAGAACAGTTCTGTGTCACTACACTCGTAAGGACCTTAGCTCTCAGCATTACACTATTTTGTAATAACCCATTAATAGCTTGATTTTTTCAGCAAGAACTACTACTCTCAACTCTACATGGAAGAAAGGATAAAATTGTAACTAAAGTATACTACTTCATTTTTTAGATTCCCAGCTCCCATGAGACCACTGATTCGCCGATTGATGCTATTCCGAAAACAAAGGGAGGGTTGATCGATTGGTCTCAGGTATGTTCCAGCTCCATATATGTTTCTATCTTAAGATTGGTTAAGAGATAAACTTACAACCGTAACAAATTTCATTGCCTGAACACTCCTCAGGACTTCTTTGGGAAACCAGCGTTTTTGACCGTCTCTGGGCAACTCAATGGAGAAACTTATGCAACTGCTCTCTCAGATGTAAAACTTTACTTCCTCGAGTGATTGTGAGCGAGATTGCTGTTAGCAAGTGTCTGACTTTATCATATGTATGAATTTACAGATATACACATTTGGTCCTACATTTCGGGCTGAGAATTCCAACACTTCCAGGCACTTAGCCGAATTCTGGGTCAGCATTATTTCATCTTCCAGCCAAACTCACAATTGAATTTTTCTTACCTAAGTGCAATTTTCTGAAGACACTCTCTTTCTACCATATTAAGATGATTGAACCTGAACTTGCTTTTGCTGACCTGAATGATGACATGGCCTGTGCCACCGCCTACCTCCAGTACGTAGTATGTTACTCTTTCACTTTATATTTCCTTCAAACTATATACAAGCTTGTCATTTTTACAATGTCTTTTACAATTAATTTGATTGTAATTTATCCCTTGATGTTATGGTAGGTAAAATACGTTCTTGATCATTGCAAGGAAGACATGGAGTTTTTTGATACATGGATTGAAAAAGGAATCATTCATCGATTGAATGTAGGTCCTCTGATTCTCACTCTGATCAGAAATGAATAATATGTAGTTTTCACTGGCTAATATTATAACTATTTCACAATTCTTACTTATAAAGGACGTAGTGGAGAAAGATTTTCTACAGCTGTGTTACACAGACGCCATTGAACTTCTTCTGAAAGCAAACAAGAAATTTGAATTCCCGGTAAAGGCTATTATAGTTTCTCTCCTTTGGAATAAATATTTGAACTGCTCATTTTGGAATACAAAATGTAAACTTGCTTATGAGCTAGTATTTTACCTGTGAGTTTTTGCTATTTTCCCTGTCAGTAGTTGTGATTCTATATTTAGTATCCTTTTAAGATAATGCGAAAAGTAATGGATGCTGTGTTTGATACATCTGGTTCTTGTAGGTGAAGTGGGGACTAGATTTACAGAGCGAGCATGAAAGGTACATAACAGAAGAGGCATTTGGTGGTCGCCCTGTGATAATAAGAGACTATCCAAAGGAGATTAAAGCGTTTTATATGAGAGAGAACGATGACGGGAAGACAGTGGCAGCAATGGATATGCTCGTGCCTAGGGTAAGATTAAAAGATAATACAAAATCTTGTTGATCATAAGAAGTTTTTGATAATGAATAATGATGATGATGGGTTTTGGTTTGAAAAGATAGGAGAGCTCATAGGTGGAAGCCAAAGAGAGGAAAGGCTTGATGTATTGGAAGCGAGGCTTGATGAGTTGAAACTTGACAAAGAAAGCTACTGGTGGTACCTTGACCTCCGCCGCTATGGTTCAGGTCTCTCTTTCTTCTACTTCTTTGAATCAAAAGATAAGAAACTTAGAGGAGGCTGATGAAGTAGCTTTGTTATTGTGTGTGTATGTAGTTCCTCACGCAGGATTCGGGCTAGGGTTTGAGAGGCTGGTCCAGTTTGCTACTGGTATTGATAATATCAGAGACGTTATTCCTTTCCCTCGCTCACCTGGCTCTGCGGAGTTCTGATTACTCAACACTCTCCGTAGTCTCTCATCCATATTTTTTTACCTTCACTTCCTCCAAATTCTTGTACTCTTAATGTACCATTAGTTATTTGAAATAATTTTTATACAAATAAAACAGAAAAGAAAAATATAATTTGTTCTATATTAAAAAAGGTGTATTTTTCATCTACCTTATCCATCATTTTCTTATCATTGTTTAAAATACATATTAGTTGTCTTTAATCATCTTCGATGTCACTTAACCATCAATATGAATAGTCTAAATAATTGGCGGTTTGGGCGGCAACCAATGGTGACCTGCCACGTATAGTGAGGGCAACAACTTCATCACATCTTTTCTATATAAAGTCTAGTATCATGACAGACCCAAAGATATACATAAGTAGAAAAAACTATTGGGTTATCGGGTCGGGTCAAAATGGTAAAGATTGAGATTGGAAGTTTGGGTGACTCCTTTAGTGTAGCATCTCTTAAGGCTTACTTGTCTGAATTTATTGCAACTCTTCTCTTTGTATTTGCTGGCGTTGGCTCTGCTCTTGCTTTTGGCAAGCTCACATCTGATGCAGCCTTGGACCCAGCTGGTCTTGTTGCTGTGGCAGTGGCTCACGCCTTTGCACTTTTTGTTGGTGTTTCCATAGCCGCCAACATCTCTGGTGGACACCTTAACCCAGCCGTGACACTAGGCCTGGCTGTCGGAGGAAACATCACAGTCATCACTGGTTTCGTTTACTGGATTGCTCAGTGCCTTGGCTCCATTGTCGCTTGTCTCCTCCTCGTCTTTGTTACTAATGGCGAGGTACACGAAAACAAACATAATTTATTACTTCAATATGATGAGTGTGAATGGTTTGTTAAAACGACCGTGACTAAAAATGTTATGACTGTTTAGATAACCGGTTTGAATAATAAGGTATGGATTAACCGAGATTGTGTTTATTTTTTTGGTTATGTAGAGCGTACCGACCCATGGAGTAGCAGCCGGTTTAGGAGCGATTGAAGGAATAGTGATGGAGATTGTGGTGACCTTTGCTTTGGTCTACACAGTCTACGCCACAGCTGCAGATCCCAAGAAGGGATCACTAGGGACTATTGCTCCGATTGCAATTGGTTTCATCGTTGGTGCCAACATCCTCGCAGCCGGTCCTTTCAGCGGTGGCTCAATGAACCCAGCCAGGTCATTCGGACCGGCTGTTGTCAGCGGTGACTTCTCTCAGATATATATCTACTGGGTGGGTCCACTCGTTGGTGGTGCACTCGCTGGACTCATCTACGGTGACGTCTTCATAGGATCCTATGCTCCAGCTCCCACCACAGATAGCTACCCTTGAATCCTTGATCAGTCCTCTACGGTTTTAAGTTGTTTGGTTTCTTAAGTTCTCAATATTTGCTTTTTGTTGTGTGTAATGTTTGGTCCAGTTTCTTTGAACGTGAAGAAAATTATAAAAGTTGTATTTTGTTGGTTGAAAAATAAGAAATGTATATTTCCATATTTTATTTTAGTCAACTCCTTTTATAGTTTCCACAAATAAAAAAATAAAAAACTCAAGTTATAATTAAAAAAATAGCTCAAAAGTAAAAGCTAATCAAATAGTATACTCCTAAATCTCTTTTTTTGGTTTGACATACTTCCTACTAAATTTTGAGTTAATGATATTAAAATTTTATTTCACACTTCAAGTAATATTAAAATCACATCAAACATATATATAAAAAACACAGAATCTGATCAAATTTTATTATAAAATATCAACGTAAATAAAAATTATTTCGGTATCTATAAAAATATATAATAATAATGATATAAGTGATGATAAAAATAAAAATAAAAATAAAATTTTCAAAACTATACATCTTTTAGAAAACCTTTTAAACATAAAGGTTGACAACAAAAAATGTATATATATTCCAAATTGCTAGAATATACTTCTAAAAGGGCCAATATTTTCACATGTAAGGCATGCCTATACTTAAAAGGCCCACTAGAAGCCCTTTTAAACAGACAAGTTGTTGATCTTATTGCCTGTAGACACTTTTGCTTAAAAATAAACTAAGTAGACGACTCAAGTCATAAAAAATACTAAATAGTAATGATAAAAAGACATAAAAATTGTTAACCAATAAAACCAACTCAAACGGTAAAGTACATTTAAAGTGGTCTATTTAACGTAGGATTATTATTTGTAGGAACTGGTCGGTTAAGGTGGAATGAATCATATAAGAGCCGTCCGCTCAAAAGACAAAAACACTCACAAACCAATGCATTTGTCACCTCTTTGGTTTCACAAACCGTCCCACCAGATTAAGATATTACCTTAATTAATGGACAATGTTCTTAAACCACAATATTATCCACACATATATAAGAACATGTAGACTTGTTCTAAATCTCTTTACGGTAATTATTAAACACATCCAGATTTTTTTTTTGTAATCTATCATTTGTTAGTCTCTGCACGTACTTTTGGATCTTGTGGTTTTGAATAATTCTCGTTCATAAAAAAAAAATTAAAGATTCTCTTGGTTTATGGTCTTCCTCTTCTTTTTCCACCTGAGTCAACATCATCTTTTTCATCTCCAAAAGTTGTTTCTCTGTTTTGGTCACATGGTTTTGATCATGACATAACTTTTTCCTCTTGTCATTAGAAAACTTAATTTTCAAATCAATGGAGAATGGATTTTATTTGGATTGGAAAGATACTTCTTCTTCTTCATTGTTTGGATCAGAGAATATGGAGGAAGAGTTGGAAGATGGAATTTTAAGAGCTGAAGAACTTTTTTCATCGATTCCTCAGCCTCAAACACCAAAGGAACCAATGGAGTTTTTGTCTAGATCATGGAGTTTATCTACTTCTGAAATCTCTAAAGCACTTGCTCTTAAACATAGACAACAACAACAACAACAACAACAACAAGAACAGTTTTGTGTTTCTCAGAACACTACCTCTGTTCTGTTCCCTGATGCTGCTACAGATCCACTCGTGGTAAATGTTTTCTGCATTTCACCATTTCCAATGAATCCAAGTTTTCAGTTTTCCCAACATTGTTGACTTTTTTTCATTATTTAAAATCTTGGTGATTTTGTATCTAGGCTGAGAAGATCATGAACTCGGTTGGTACACGTAGATCAGGGACATTATCTAAATGGTTTTACCAAAACAAGGAACACAGTAGCAGCAGCACTACCATCAACCTCAAGAAGAAAGACAAGGCACGTATTGAGAATGCTCATGTGCATTCAGCCATCTCTATAGCGGCTCTGGCTGCAGGTTTAGCCTCTGTGACATCTGTAAGCAATTGTAAAGGTTCAACCTCCAAGATGGCATTGGCTTTAGCCTCAGCTACTGAACTATTGGCTTCACACTGTGTTGAGATGGCTAAGCAAGCTGGTGCTGACCGTACACGTGTTGCTTCCACAGTTAGGTCTTCTGTGGATATCCATAGCCCTGGTGATCTCATGACTCTAACAGCCGCTGCTGCAACTGGTAAAGTGTTGTTGTAGCTTCACAAGGCTTGTTGCTTTGTTGGTATATGTGTATTTGATATGACTTTGTTTAGCTTTGAGAGGAGAAGCAGCTCTTAAGGCGAGGCAACCAAAGGAAGCAAGGAAGAACTCAGCTATTGCACCTTTTGAGAGAAGCTTTTCTGACTCTCATTTTCGGATTAGATTGGAAGAAACAAATCTTCCATTTGAGGGAGAACTAATGCAATGCGCACGAAATGGTAATTATCTTCTCTGTGACACTCTCATCAATTGAGTTCACTGAGATAACATAGAGAGAGCTTAACTCTTCGTCCTTGTGGTTTAAATTACAGGAGTGCAGCGAACAAAGCGTGTTTGTGTTTATATTAACAAGAAGTATCAGGTAAAGTAGCTTTGATTAGTATACATAACTCAGTCACTTCTAATACAATGCTTATAATGCTACTCATGATTTTGCAGGTAATGATCAAACTCAAAAGCAAACATGTTGGTGGAGCATTCTCAAAGAAGATCAAATGTAAGCATTTCATAATTTTTCAGCTTAGAGAAGATACTCGAAAAACATAACAAAACTTCTTGTTCCTTTCTAAAGGTGTTGTATATGGAGTCTGCGACGAGAAATCAGCTTGGCCTTATAGGAAAGAGAGGGAGAATTCAGAAGAAGTCTACTTTGGTTTGAAAACTGGACAAGGTCTTTTGGAGTTCAAGTGCAAGAGCAAGATTCATAAGCAGAGATGGGTTGAAGGAGTTCAGTCTCTTCTCCGTCAAGTAAATTGCTTTGAAGCTGCCAAATGCTCAATGGGATCTATGAGTCTCACCAGTCACACGTGATGAAAAGATCATGTATATATTTTTTTATATACATCCTCATTTTTTGCTGTTGTGAGGTATTTGCAAAAACTAGCAATGTACAATCTCAGTCTCTGTAACATCAGAAGACTTTTTGATAAAACACAACAGGTTGTTCAAATGATCATGTCAAGTGGTAGGAACTTATTGATATTTAAAGAAAGACATCACAAGAGAATGATGGATCTTAATTGAACCTTTTTTATTTCTAATGATTCAGTTTCTGTTAAGCTATGAAGAATCAAAAATATTAAAGGGAAGTAATATATATAACCTTGCTTGTGTGTGTATGTATGACTCATCATTAAATTGTGTCCTCACCATCAGATACCCAAAACGCAAATAAAGATAGCTGTGTCGACGTCGTTTAGCCCAAAGTAAGGTTGAGAGAGAGAGAGAGAGCTCAGACGTTAGGTAATGGCGACGGGTGTTAAGGACTCAGTGATTACCAAGTATGGAATTGTAGGGATTGGTATGATGGGAAGAGAACATCTTATTAATCTTCACCATCTTCGAGACCAAGGTCTCGCCGTCGTTTGTATTGCTGATCCTCATCCTCCTTCGCAGCTCTTAGCCATTGAACTCGCTCGATCTTTTGGCTGGGACCTTAAGGTATAGTTAATTCCCGTAGCAGTCTTACAAATCATCATCATCATCAAACTTTAGGATTACTTGAGCTGACCTTGTGGTGATTCATAGTCTTCTTTGTACTTTTAATAAAATTCTCAGATTTTGGAAGAACTTAGGAATTAGTTAACTCAGGATTTGAGATTTTAATTCGTTGTTGTGAATCAAAGGTATTCTCAGGACACGAAGAGTTGCTGAAGAGTGAGCTATGCGACGTGATCGTTGTGTCTTCTCCGAATATGACTCATCATCAGATTTTAATGGACATTATCAATTATCCAAAACCTCATCATGTTCTTGTTGAGAAGCCTTTATGCACCACTGTTGCTGATTGCAAACAGGTCATTTTTTGGTTACCAAATCTTGCTGAGTCTGATTTGATTGATCAATTTATCATTATCAAATTGTGTCTGGATTCTGGAATCAGGTTCTGGAGGCTGCAAAGAAAAGATCGGATATGGTGGTCCAAGTTGGGTTAGAATACAGATACATGCCACCAGTAGCTAAGCTAATCGAAAAAGTAAAAGGCAAAGATTTTGGTAATGTCAAGATGGTAGCAATCAGAGAACATAGATTCCCTTTCTTGGTTAAGGTAAAGCTGAACTACATGTAGTGTTTACGCTTGCCTTTTTATTATATGATTGCTTAGAGATTAAATCGCTAGGTGAACAACTGGAATAGATTCAATGTGAACACTGGAGGAACCTTAGTGGAGAAATGCTGCCACTTCTTTGATCTAATGAGACTCTTTGCTGGTGCTAATCCTGTCTGTGTGATGGCTTCTGGAGGCATGGATGTGAATCACAAGGATGAAGTTTATGATGGAAAGGTACATTTATAGTCCCAAATTACACACAATTAATGTGTTTGTGAGTTTTATACTATGTGTTTCTTTGCTATGTAGGTGCCTGATGTAATTGATAACGCATATGTTATAATTGAGTTTGACAATGGATGTCGTGGGATGCTTGATCTTTGTATGTTTGCTGAAGGAAGCAAAAACGAGCAAGAAATATCTGTTACTGGTGACATTGGAAAGGTGACTACTTTTTGGAAATTTATAAGCTCCTGTGCATTTAGTTTAAAAATGTGAAATCACATGGCATACCTACCTACATGCTTCTGCAAAATCCATCCCCTGAAGCTGGAGCTCTTGCATATAGGAAGATGAACATAGAGTGTTCTCAGACCATTTCTTTGGATTCTTTCTTGTGAATGAAACCATGAGTTTGGAGTTGGGTCATTATTTCATCCCAACTCACTTAGCAATCATGTTGCAGGGGGAGGCACTTGTTCCAGAGGGCATAGTTCGATTTGGCAGTCGTGCTGATGGAAGAGAACACGTTCAAACGGTTAAAGCTGAGGATGAAAGAATTAAGTAAGGTTACATAATATTGGTTTTGAAGTCTTACAATGTAGTAGTCTCACATGATGTTGGGTTATTCAGATATGAAGGGTTGCATCACGGTTCAAGTTACTTGGAACACCTAACTTTCTTATCAGCAATCAGAGGTGAAGGAAGAGCAGCTATTGATTTGGAAGACGGCTTGATGGCTGTTGCCATGGGAGTTGCTGCACAGCTCTCCATTGAGGAGCGCCGCTATGTAACCATTGAAGAGGTCTTGTGACTAGTGACTGACAAAAGAGGAGAGTCAGCTCTAACGGTGAGGCAGCGCTATTGTAGACCTTTGTATTATTACTGTTCGTAAGTTTGCCATAGAAGTTGTATAACTGTTCATTGTAAGAAGAGAGAATGATTAAATGTTATAAAGATAAGCCCATGCGAATCTTGGCTTTATCCTTTGTGTTGAAGCTACTATTAGTATTGTTTGGATTGAAATTATTGTCCAGCTTAGATCAGACATGCCCATTATAACCGATATGACACCAACCAAATTTTCATTTGGTTAAAATGATTACGTATTTTTGAATTCAAATAACTCTATTTGGATAGAAACCATTTTTTTTAGTCTCATATTTGAACGAAGAAACCAACAAAGTCGAACCGGAATCGACCGCAACAATCTACTCCCTTTTTCGGTGTAACTTAAGCCGGTTATCAAAATAAAAATCGGCGTGGTGAAGTGCAAACCGATTGATGATGATATTCTCAGTGGCGCGCTTTTGCCTTCATTTTCGGGAACTCTTGTACCCATAGTTCAATTTTCAAATTCAAAAATGGAAGACGACGGGGGAGAGAGATCGAGTTTCGTCGCCGGCCTAATCGAGAATAGAGCCAAAGAGGTATGTATATACGTCTTCTCCTTTGCGCGGTTTCGGCAGGACTATAATCTGATTTGTGTTCTCTTAGTGGCTCCATTTTGCTACAGCGATTTCTGAGAATCGATTTCATATCTTCAGAATGCTGTTGTTCGCAAAGTATATCATGGTGATGTTGAATTCAAAATTTTCGATATTCTCTGATCAGGTTGGAATGGCTGCTTTTGACCTAAGATCGGCTTCACTACATCTATCTCAGTACATAGAGACAAGCAGCTCATATCAAAACACGAAGACGCTGCTGCGTTTCTATGATCCGTGTGTGATTATTGTTCCTCCCAATAAATTAGCAGCCGATGGCATGGTTGGGGTATCAGAACTGGTGGACAAATGTTATAGCACCGTTAGGAAGGTGAAATTTTGTGTCATGGATAATGTTTTCGTACATTTGAGAACTCAATGTAAATTTCTATAACTATAGCTGTATCAATTAACTGTTACTATCATCTCTTCTTGCAGGTTGTGTTTGCCCGTGGCTGTTTTGATGACACTAAGGTTGATCCACTTAACTCTTATACAACAAACATTCATTGATCCTTGTAGTCATGTATTTTTCTAATTGAATTTGCATTTTTGGTTATGTGTCTCAGGGTGCCGTTTTAATTCAAAACTTGGCTTCAGAAGAACCTTTGGCGCTTGGTTTAGACACTTACTATAAGCAGCACTATCTCTCACTGGCTGCTGCTGCTGCTACAGTCAAATGGTGTCTACATCCTTAACTTTTTTTTTCATTACATTACAGTTTTGTATTTTTGGAATATTGAGTTTTGGTTGTGTCATGAGCAGGATAGAGGCGGAAAAGGGTGTGATAGTCACCAACCACTCACTGAATGTATGTATTTTGTTATGCACAATTCTCAATAGCTGGTTGAAAGCTGTTTATGCAGTAATTCCACAATTTCATGCAAAATGAGTCATTGCTTCTTTTCTTTTCTTCTTTGGGTATTTATCTGTTTCTTCTTTTGTTTAACCTTGTCTTTGCTGCTGACTGGTGCTAACAGCGCTTTTGTGGATTGTGCTGATTATGTCTAGATAACTTTTAATGGATCATATGATCACATGAATATTGATGCAACTAGGTATGACCATGATATTATTTCATGCTCCTAGGCTATTAAACTTTAGAGAGATTTAGCTTTGAAAATATGAATCTTTATGTTTTATTGTTTTCTTGATTTTATGGTAGTGTTGAGAATCTGGAAATCATTGATCCATTCCATAATGCACTTTTGGGCACTAGCAACAAAAAGAGGAGTTTGTTCCAGATGTTCAAGACAACAAAAACAGTTGGCGGGTATTTGGAAACCTCTTTGTTTCTTGTATATAAGTCTAAAATTTCAGAATCTTAATTGTAATCTTTATAGTAATGTTCTTCAATCATTTGCATATTTCGTTGTTTTCAACTCACTAGTCACTTTACTTCATGCATGATATGTTGGTCAGGACTAGACTTCTTCGTGCCAACTTGTTGCAGCCTCTGAAAGATATTGAAACTATTAACACTCGTCTCGACTGCCTGGTTAGTATAGCTATGATTAGGTATCATATTTTCTAAAGAACTTCTTAAGACATCATTCAATTTCCGTTATGTGTTTAATATGTTGATTCCCAGAGCTTGATCATTGTGCAGCTACTGTTAATTTTCCATTCTGTGATGCATTAATTGTAAAGCAAAATTCCTCTTCTTGTAACTGCAGGATGAATTGATGAGCAATGAACAATTATTCTTTGGGCTTTCACAGGTTTTACGTAAATTTCCAAAAGAGACTGGTAAGTAATGAAGAGAAAAAGTGGGAAGATCCTGAACTTTTCTCATTGCCTTCAGTAAATTGAGTTAGTTCTTCTCATAATCACATCAACAACTTCCAGATCGAGTTCTTTGTCATTTCTGCTTCAAGCCAAAGAAAGTCACAGAAGCGGTCATAGGTTTTGATAATACCAGAAGGAGCCAAAACATGATTTCAAGCATTATCTTACTTAAGACTGCATTGGATGCTTTGCCTCTACTTTCAAAGGTGTTTTTCTTTCTCACGCTGCTATCAGTTGTTTCGCTTGATTTAACAAGTCTACGACCTACTCCTAACCTTAGTCGCGCCCTGTCCCATGTAAAAATGCAGGTTCTGAAGGACGCACAATGTTTTCTCCTTGCCAACGTTTACAAGTCTGTGTGTGAAAATGATAGATATGCTACCATCAGAAAAAAGTACGCCATTAGTAGGTCATGCTAGTAGATATTAACTATGACTTTCGTTTCTGGAAGTCCTTGCCATGTCCTCCGTTATTTTGGAAGTAATTATACTCTTTATCCTCTCATTGAATCAGAATTGGAGAAGTTATTAATGAAGATGTTCTCCATGCGCGGGTTCCTTTTGTTGCCCGCACACAACAGTGTTTTGCTTTGAAAGCCGGGATTGACGGATTCTTGGATATAGCAAGGAGAACTTTCTGTGATACTAGTGAAGGTGAACCAAGAATATCACTGACTTTTCCTTTAGAAATCTGTCCTGCACATCTAAAGTCTCAAAATATTGACAGCGATACATAATCTGGCTAGTAAGTATCGTGAGGAATTCAACTTGCCAAATCTAAAGCTCCCTTTCAACAACAGGCAAGGCTTCTTTTTCAGAATCCCACAGAAGGAAGTTCAGGGAAAACTTCCAACTAAATTCACTCAGGTCAAAAACGCACTTGATTGGAAATTTAAAGTTCTATATATAAATATGGCTTTCCTGATTATATTTTTCTTATACGTGGTATGTTCCAGATTGTAAAACATGGGAAAAACATACATTGTTCGAGTCTGGAACTGGCTTCTGTAAGTTGAATCATCACCAATTTTCAGATGCCTTGTTTCTTTGTGTGATTCTCTTTGGGCTTGATCATTTTAGCAGTTCAGTAGTTCAGGCTTACATTACAGTTATCTTTTTGATATGAGAAGAATGAGCCCTCAAATCAGCACAAGTAGGAGAGTGTTTCATTCGAACAATAGTCACAATGTTTCATTAATACATATTGTACCTTGATCTACTGTGCAGTTAAATGTCAGGAATAAGTCTGCCGCTGGAGAGTGTTTCATTCGAACAGAAACATGCCTAGAAGGTTTATTAAACACTGCTCACAAGTATATGTTGTAACAATTTACTATAGTCCTATCAGGTTTGGTGCTTATTACATTAAACGTTTTCCATATGTATGCAGCACTAATGGATACTATAAGGGAAGATATCTCTGCCCTCACACTCCTAGCGGAAGTCTTATGTCTCCTAGATATGATTGTTAATTCATTTGCACATACAATATCTACAAAGCCAGTGGATCGATACTCTAGACCTGAACTAACAGGTAGTTGACTCTCTCATTATCATTCCTCAAACACCTACCATAGTATCCTCGCATATTCCTTAAGTCTAAATAATTCGAACAATTAACCCAAGGTATATGATAGATAGGTAATAGTGAGCGGAGTATCTTTGCACCTTAAGTGAAATGATGGATGAACGTCGTGTGGAATTTACTTGTCTATATATGGTTTGGCAGATAGTGGCCCACTGGCAATTGATGCTGGAAGGCATCCCATCCTAGAAAGCATACACAATGACTTTGTTGTAAGTTGTTTGTGCTACTTCACATGATACTATCTTCCCTCAGTTCTGAGAAATCATTTTGGGGGCATTGCTTGAAGAAAAGTATCTGACACTAGTATCCAAGAAATCAATCTATTCACCAACTATCTTGTATCCTTTCTTTTCATATTGGGCCATGTGTAAGCTTGTTTAAGTCATAAATATTATCTCTTGCAGTCTAATAGTATCTTCATGTCAGAAGCAACCAACATGTTGGTAGTTATGGGTCCAAACATGTAAGGGAACTCTAGCTTTACTTCCTCAATGGCTGATAAACTTTCCAGCGAATCCTCATCAACTACTGTTTATATTTGCATTCTATATCTCAAGGAGTGGAAAGAGCACATATCTCCAACAGGTGTGTCTAGTAGTCATTCTTGCTCAGATTGGCTGCTATGTTCCAGCTCGCTTTGCAACTATAAGGGTGGTTGATCGCATATTTACAAGAATGGGGACAATGGATAACCTTGAGTCAAATTCAAGCACGGTAAACTTATAAATTCTTGCTCAGACATTCTTCCATACTCGTAGATGATCATTATCAATATGACTCTCAAGAATTTGGCCTGTTGATGAATCTCAACAGTTTTTGATATCTTCATTCCTTACTTTCATTGTCACAGTTTATGACTGAGATGAGAGAGACCGCTTTCATAATGCAGAATGTCACCAATAGGTAGGCTTTGTGACTGCAATTGATAAAAAAGAACCTCTTTCTCAGTTTCAAATCTTAGTAACGCCTCAAAATGTAGGAGTTTGATAGTCATGGATGAACTCGGGAGGGCGACTTCTTCCTCAGACGGGCTAGCAATGGCATGGAGCTGCTGCGAGTATCTCCTATCACTCAAAGCGTAAGCATTTAATTGAGTGTTTCCCACAGACATAAAGATACTTGATAGGTAAATGCAAGTTTGGTCTTTTTTTGTGGCCATAAACTTCCAGGTACACAGTATTTGCAACCCATATGGACAGTCTCGCAGAGTTAGCAACCATCTACCCAAATGTCAAGGTTCTTCACTTTTATGTAGACATCAGAGACAACCGTTTAGATTTCAAGGTTCTGTCTACGTTCCTTTTCGTAGGGTTGTATGGTTTTAACTACTGCTGCTAAATGTTCCATTTTCTGATCAGTTTCAACTACGAGATGGAATCCTACATGTTCCACACTACGGCCTTCTGTTAGCTGAAGTGGCTGGTCTGCCTAATACAGTGATTGAAACAGCTAGAACCATAACTTCAAGGATCACAGACAAGGTATTACCTAAAATCTGCAAAATTGGATATACAAGAAAGTATTTAATCCATACAACCTAGATTAAGCTCCTTTTGTCTTCCTAAATCTCTCATCTGGATGATGAATGTTGGGCAGGAAAATAAAAGAATAGAACAAAATTGTGAATTGCACCACGGAATACATAGGTTCTACAGAGTCGCTCAAAGGTTGATTTGCTTGAAATATTCTAGACAGACAGAAGACTCGATACGCCAAGCTCTCCAAAATCTAAAGGACAGCTTTCTTGAAGAAAGGCTATAAATCAGCAGCTACAGTAATGCGAGTATACCCCAATATAGAAACATACTCGGTTTAATTTGAATCCAGAATTTGTAATCTTTACTCTTTATAAGGTAAAACAATATCATTACCAAAACTAATAAGGAAGTTTAGCTTTGTAGTCACTATTAAAGATTTTAAGAACTCAAAACTTGAAACAAACTCTTGAATGTGAAAATCTTTGATCCCAAAATATAATTCCAGAATTCCAAAACAAATCCACACAGCAGAAATACCACTTCGGAGAAAAACAACAGATAAAATTGATCACCGGTAACGACGTAGGGAAAGAGAGTTGTTTTTCTTCCAGGTTGCCCTGCGGGAAGGTCTGTTCTTGTGGTTGTTGTGACCCTTTCCACGTAGACCACGATTCTTCTTTCCTTCTGAGGTGAGACCTCTGAGTTCTCTGTGCTTGTGCACCGGGTTGCATATCCAGTTGATCCTTGGATCATTTCGGATAGCATTGTGTGCAGGGTCCACAAGGATAATCTCATAGTACTTGTAGGTAGAATCCTAAGTAAATAAGAGACCACAACAACATTAATCAATGAACGACATCATCACCACCATATATATAATCAGACAGGATATGGAAGAATAGATAAATCAGGGTGTGAGCTACATACTTCATTGAGCCAGTAGGAGTTGACAACCCTAAGACCACCCAGTTTGCGACCAGCACGTTCCTCAGCCACAGATCTCTTACTGCGCTGGAATTTGAGTTGTGTCACTCCCTGGTTAGTGGGTTTACCATACACAATACCCTTGGGAACAGGCCTCTTGCGACCACCACGTCTCACACGAACACGGTAAACAACAAACCCCTAACACAAATAACCAACAACAGACTCAGTGTAAGAAACATTTAAAAAGCACACATTTTTATTCACTTCTTTAAAAAATGTATCATTCTTAGACAGGAACAGAGTCCACAGAAGATAAAAGAGCTGTTCAGTCAGAAGAATGAATCAATGTAGCTGGGTTCAGGAAGTATTCTATCACTCTAGCGCAGACACATCCCTAGAAGAAATGTCTACACATCAAGACACCGCTTAACCAGCAATATATAAACAAAAGCATATGATTCGACATTACCTAAAATGTATTGGAATTTATCAAAATAAGGAACAGAAGATGAAGCAGACCTGTTTAGCCTTGTAGCCAAGACGACGAGCTTTGTCAGGACGAGTGGGACGAACAAGACGAACAATTGAAGGTTGCTGGCGATATTCCCAGCACCTAACCCTCTGCAGAAACCTCATCACATCTGACTGCTTCTTCCTCCATAGCTCCGACACGTACTTGTACGCACCTGTCGTTAAAAAAAACACATTTCATTCAAACACGAACATATAAACAGAAGAATCAAATGAGCATAACAGACACACATCAGAGAGAGATATACAGTATTTCGAAAGCATTACCCATTGCGAATTCCGGCGTCGCAGTCACAACTTTCTTGCTTCCAATTAGGTCTCTGGTTTAAATAGATGAGACTTGTGAACTAGGGTTTCCATTATTTTGCGAGCCCCTTATTGGGCCTTTTTCATCAGCCTAATATATTGGGCCTTTTTCATCAGCTTAATATATTGGGCCTTATATTTCAGCTTATTATATTGGGCCTTCCCTACAACCATAATTTTTCGTAGGGCCCATGTCAAATTAAAGAATTTAAAATAAGTCGTGTAGGAGAATTTGGGATAAGAAACGTCAGTTCCCTGCGCAAACCCTAGAGAGAGTTGATGTTCATGTGATATTCATCGGTTACTTCTGGAGATACATTGCACACACCCAAGATCCTCCATCTCCGCCGTTTCTCTCAAATTCACCGCAAATCATTACGGATTATGTTTCTCCGAGTCGGTGCTTAGAGTTTCACGATCTTCTGGATTGAAGCCACTCGTTTAATTGCTGGTGAAGATTCTTTCGGAGATTTGAAGATATCTATAGTGTAACTGAGCATTGTCACTGCGATTCAATTCAACGCGCACGTTCTCCTTATATATCAGTTTGATGCAGATTTGATTCCTCCGTCTATTGAATTTTTCGAACTCGAATCAGAGAAGTAAAGAAGTATATTAGCTTTTTTTCTCTTGTAGTTACTTTTTGTTTATTGATTTTTTTTTGGGGAAGTTAATTTCTGGCCTCCATTTGAGCCTGGATTAAAGTATTTCAAAAGAGTAGTAAGTAATACATATATATATAAATATATGAATTTGATTCATTTATCAGATTAAATCGAAATGGCAATATATTACAAGTTTAAGAGTGCGAGGGATTATGATACCATCACCATCGATGGTCCTTTTATATCAGTTGGTTTACTCAAAGAAAAAATTTACGAAACTAAGCATTTGGCTAGTGGTAAAGACCTTGACATTGTCATCTCTAATGCCCAAACTAATCAAGGTTCCTCTTCCTTCCTTCTTCTTATGCAATTACATTTCCTCTTTGTCTTGTTTTAACTTGCATTGTCTGAAATATGCCATAGTTTTGTTTAGCGTTGTGGTTTATGTTATGTGCCTGATACTTGTTATTTGGATTGTAAAATAGAACTGTTTGTATCTATGATGATGACTTCATCAGTCAAGTTTTGGATACTGTATTTTCTTTGAGTTGAATATGATTATTTCTGAGGTCAAGCTGTTCTCAGTTTGTGAATCGTTAACAAGAGTTACATGCAATTCCAGTCCTGACTACGATTTTTTTGCTGATAGTTTGACAATTTATGGCCTTCATGTTTTCTCTTCTCTGCAATTTCAGAATATCTTGATGAAGCAATGTTAATCCCAAAGAATACTTCTGTTTTAATACGCCGGGTCCCTGGACGCCCTCGCATCAGAGTTATTACCGCTCAAGAGTAATTTCTATTATCTATATTATTAATACTTAATTTCTCAACTGCTTTGTTCAATCTTTTTGTGGCCTTTTTTTCCTTTGACTATATGAAGATTAAAAAGACATTATAGTTAGTGTGTGAAGTTATACCGGACCATCATTAGTAATGATACCTAGTTTCCTACATTTTGCAGGCCGAGAGTCGAGGCAAAAGTGGAAAACGTTCAGGCTGATATGAACAATTTAACCACTATAGATGCACCTGCTGTGAGTTGATTATGGAAGATTTCCTCAGTTTTTATTGGCACTGAATTCCTCTACTAAAATATCATTTGACACCTTAATCTACGTTACAGGCTGAAGATGAATGGGATGAGTTTGGGAATGATTTGTATTCAATTCCTGATCCCCCAACTGTCCATTCTAGTTCGAGTAACCTATGTCATCCTGCACCAACCAATGAGAAAGTTGATGAAGAGAGCAAAATTAAGGCGTTAATTGACACACCAGCATTAGACTGGCAGCAGTAAGTAGTCTTATTGAACTGATGTACATGGTCATGTTGAATTAGATATTGACCATACATTTTCCATAATCTTCTTTATTTTTCTATCATGTTACAGACAAGGTGCAGATCATTTTGGCCCGGGCAGAGGTTATGGAAGGGGTATCGCTGGATGGATGGGTGGACGTGGTTTTGGTGATTATATTTTCCCTATATTGTGGCTTATATGCATAAATTTTCCTGAGATATTTTTGCTCAGAGACTGGGGTGTTTCTTTAGTCCAGAAATTATATTAACCAGTTTGTTGAAATGTAAAATGCTGAGATTGATTATATTTTTTGAGTAGGAATGGAAAGGAAAAATCCTCCACCAGGCTATATTTGCTATCGTTGCAATGTTCCTGGTATGTTAGATTTGGAGAATCGTTTTTATTTCGTTGAATTTGGTTTTATTATTGCCTAGAAAAAAGCTGTGTTCCGAGCATCTTTTTTCTAACTCAGGACATTATATTCAACACTGTCCCACAAATGGAGATCCTAACTATGATGTTAAGAGAGTTAAACCACCTACTGGTATTCCCAAGTCAATGCTAATGGCGACCCCAGGTGGCTCTTACTCCTTGCCAAGTGGTGAAGTAGCAGTTTTAAAACCAAACCAGTATGTTGTTGCTATATTAACGTGGTTCATGGGTACCTTCTCACAAAAGTCAGTCATATCGTTGATAAATATGTGTCAATTTAAAAAATTCAGGGATGCATTTGAGAAGGAAATGGAGGGATTGCCATCAACAACACGTTCTGTCGGGGAGTTTCCTCCTGAACTAAAATGTCCGTTGTGCAAAGATGTTATGAGGGATGCTGCATTAACGAGCAAATGCTGTTTCAAAAGCTACTGTGACAAGTGTAAGTTCTCTTGTCAAATGACAAGCTGTTTTTCTTTGATCATTATCAATTACAGTTCCTGGTGGTTTGACTTTTATAATTTACAATTCAGGTATCAGAGATCATATAATATCAAGGTCAATGTGTGTTTGTGGTGCAACTGATGTACTTGCTGATGATCTTTTACCAAACAAGACCCTTAGGGATACTATAAACCGTATCCTGGAGTCTGGTAACAGTAGTGCTGAGAATGCTGGCAGCAGGTGTCAAGCCCAAGGTATTTCATTCCCTCATTCGTAGCCTTTTATTTTTTTTTTGTACCATCATTGGTTAACTGATGCGTATTAATCTAGATCTGGAGTCTGCACATATCCCACCTCCCAAGGTTCTATCTCCAACTACATCTGCTGCATCTAGAGGCGAAAAGAAAGCTCCTTGTAACAACAATGAGACATCAACTCCAAAGCTGTCAGTAGAAATAGCGGAGATCACAAGTGCTCCTCTGGCGTCTGCAGAAATAGTCAAAGTTGAAAAGCCAGTTGATACATCTGAAAAAGCTCAAGGATCATTGAATGGCAAGGAAGCAGCAGTTTCAGAGCCAAATACGGAAGCCCCCAAAGAAGAAATAGTAGAGCAGGTTGCTTTGGGGGAGCAAGGTAAATCACCTTTGCACATTACATTATGGGGATTATATCATGTACATGATTAGTATCTTTAGTAAAGTAATGCATACTTTTGCTCTTCACCAGGAAAAAAGAAGAAAAATAAACCTTTGATCGCTGGAACTGGTAGCTATTTTCTCATTATGCTGAGAGCTACTCTGTCTTTTTCCCTTCGATGTTAATGGTATGTAGAGGCTTAACAGATTGTTGTCATTGTGATCCGTTGCAGACATGCAATGGAACCCCATCCCAGATCTAAGTGGCCCTGGCTATATGATGCCCATGGGTCCGGGTCCAGGTTCCTGTAATCAGTACTTCAATGGCGTTCAACCTGGCTTCAATGGCGTTCAACCTGGGTTCAATGTCTTTCATCATGGTTACAATGGGTTTACAGGCACTTTTCCTGGTGTGATGCCCCCTTTTACTGGCTATGGCATGGACATGTCATTTGGTGGTGGTATGTTACGTCCAGATCCTTTTGCTGCACAGGGCTTTGGGTTCCCTAATATACAACCACCACATAGGTATGCACAACCTCTCACTAATTGCAATCTTAGTTTGTAATAAATAGATTGCAAGTTATTTAATGATCAGAGAACATTTGATCTGAGCAGGGACCTTGCAGAGATGGGGAATCATATGAATCTCCAACATCCTATAATGGGGAGAGAGGAATTTGAAGCTAAAAAAGCTGAGGTGAAAAGAAAACGTGAAAGCGAGAGATGGTCTAAAGGGTAAAGCACTTTGCATTCAGCCATTCACTGGTTTCCAGCTTATATCTGCTGCAGCTTCTTCATAAGTTGTTTTGTTTTTTGTGTGGTACAGTGAGAAGAAGAGAAAAATGAACAAATCGGCTGCCTCGTCCTCTCCCAGGAAGCCAAAATCTGTATGTATCATTTTGTTGTTTAAGTTCTCCATTGCTCTCTCGCTCTCGGCCAAACTGGTTTGGGATGCAAGAGACTCACATTTTATCAACACGCTTCTTATCTCTTTTATATTTTATCCTTCTTGCTCTCTGCATCTTCATTTACATTAAGGGAAATAAAGATCTGCTTTATAGTTATAGATTGGTTTAGGGCCTTAGGAGTAATAGTGAAAGGACAGATATATAATTATAGTATATTAGATAAAGCTTGAAATTGCCATAAATGTATGATAGATAAATTGTAGACAGTCTTCTCCACCGTCATATTTGTTGCGTCTTCATGACATAAATCGGTTAAGTTGTAGGGGAAGAGGTTTAATTTTAACCGGTTTAAGTAGAATGGGAGAATTCGTTTAAGTAAATAGGAGTAGTTTTTGTTTTTCTTTCTTTGGTCCGGCTACTATCTAACAGTTTAATTTGTTCATCGTTGCAATTACATTTCTTTTGCGGTGGTCCTACACAGACCAGTAATAATGTTCCGCATTATTATTGCCGTGGGTATAAATTTAAGTTTCTTGTATATAAATTTACATTTTGAAAGATTTTTTATTTTTTTTTTCTTTTTACAGTCTTATCAGTGTTAATTTTTTGTGGTTATATTGTTATGTTATTTATTAAAATGCAGGTATTTGATCTATTAAATTTTATTAAGTCAAATTTAAATATTAAAATTAAATTCATGGTAAATCACGATAACTATTTTTTAAATCGTAAGCACGAGTACCATTATTGACGTCAGCTTTTTATCCAACAAAATTAATGTGTTTTCAAAGTGATCAATGGATCTTTTACATTTGTTTGCTTGGTGTTTCTTAGTGCTCAATTAAATGTTACAAATTAAAATAAATTTAGAAAATGTGTTGGGCCCAATATATCTAATTATATGGCCCAAGACTCAAATTTGGTTTTTTATATATGATGATTATGTCTGTGTTTTTTGAATGAACAGAGAGAAGGACCAGCCCCACCGATTTCGTTGGATTACGACCGTCGCAGGAGATCAGAGAGGTTGTCATCGGAGCGTCATTCATCGCGGAGGATCAACTCTCCTCCTCGAGTATCCAGCAGAAAATCTGAGCGTGATCGTGACCAAGACCGCGATTCCGAATTCGACCGTCGCCGTGACCGCCACCATGACGCAGATCGTAAGCACTACCATCACCGTAAGAGATCCAAAAAGCGATCATCGGAGCCAACTGGAGCTAGCAGATCAGATATCGACGACGTATTAGCTGGAGAGGAGGAATCTTTTGGCAAAAAAAGAAAGACATCAACGTCTTCTTCTCGAGCACCAGATAGCTCAGTGGCTGAAGTTCGTCATCATAGTCGTCGGAGGGAAAGAGAATATGATTCCAGTGATGAAGAAGAAGAAGAGAGACATTTTAAGAGGAAGCCATCAAGGTACGAGCGATCTACTGACGATGGTGATGAGTATTTGCGCCACTCAAAAGGAGGAGGAAGATCACGTGGCTTGATTGGTTCGAAGAAGGAAGAAGATCCAGATGTTTGCATAAAAGACTGAAACGCCCTTCATCGTCTGGACGAAGACGAAGCTATGGCCGCGTCTCCTCCGATATTATTGAGATGTTTAATTAGCTGGAAGCCATTAAAAAAAGTTATGTAGTAGAAGAAATATTTGCTTTGTTGATGGAAATAAAAAAATGTAGAAATCGACTTTTTTGTCGTCAAAAAATATACATTTTGTTTCCTGAATTAACGAAAAATTCTATGTAATCGGATGTTTATGTCATATTAATGGGTTTTTTTTTATTAAAAAATATGCATTTTGTTTCCTGAATTAACGAAGCATATAAATAGAGAAGCTGAATTTCATTTTTTATTATTATTAAATTTTGTTTGATAAATGTGTGATAATAATAATAAATATAGTAAAGAAAAAGTCCATAAACAATTAAATAGAGTGAAGAAATTAGACGTGTAAGAAATAAAGAAGAAGAATAAGTATAAAACATAATAAGAAAAAACTAACGCATGCACACCGTTTCCTTTGGTTTCAACATCTCTCTATCTCTCTTGGGCCTCTCTGCTTTTTTTTAGGGTTTTGTGATCTTCTCTACACACATAGGTTTTGTACAAATCTCATCTAATGTCTACAATTTCAAAGTCTCTCCATGGGACTCAAGTCTCTGCTATGACTACTGATGTATACCCCAAATCAGAGGTCAAACCGGAGAAAACTGCTTCTCAATCGGCGATTGTTTCTACCAACCGTGTAGTTGCGTCACGATCGAGTCGTCAGCCACGCCTCTCTTTCTCCTCTTTTCCTCCGAGCGATTATTCGAAGAGAGTGAAATTGGAGAATCCGCCGCAGACAGAGGTGGATGAAGAAGCTGATGTGGAGGAAGAGGAAGAAGTGAAGAGGACTTGGAATTTACGGCCGAGGAAAGCTTGTGGTAGTTTAAGGAATGGAAATAGTGTATTCTCCGCGGAGGTATGTAACGGAGGAGGAGGAGCTTCGGAGGTGAAGAATCAGAAATCAAGCGGAGGAATAGAGCCTAAATCGAACAGACAAAGAGGTATTCCGGTAGAATCTCCCGGAGTAAGTTGTGTGAATGAGAATCATAGGCTTTGGATTGCTCTTTCTAGAGATGAGATTGAAGAAGATTTGTTTAGTATGAGTGGGAATAAACCATCTCGTCGACCAAGGAAGAGAACTAAAACATTACAGAAATATCTTGATGTAAGTCTCACCAAGTGTTCGACGAAATGCCTCTGAAGAAGATTTATTATGTTTTCAATCATTTTATCTAAGAACCATTGAATTTGTATGTGTGTTATAGGTTCTTTTTCCAGGATTATGTCTTGTAGGGATGAATGCTGATTGCTTCAAAGTATCTAATTCTCCGGCTAAGGTTCGCTACATTTAGCTTTGTGCTTGTTCGATTAGCATTTTACACAATCTAATGTTTACTACTGCTTTATGTTGTCATTCAATGTCAACAAGTAACCTATAACAGAGTTTGTATTCTGTATACAGCGATGATGATCGATGCAAGAGTCATATGGTGAAGAAGAAAAAGGTGAGAAGTCATCTCTCTAAATGAAACTTGTATGTCGCACCAATGTTATCCATTGCTTAATGTTTAAAGGTTTGGGGTTATTATGTAGTTGAGACCTTGTTTGTGATTTGTTGCAGGGTAGATAGGTATGGTGGGATCAAGAATCCAGAGTAGAAGAAGATAGGAAAAATATATATTAGAGACAAGTTCTTGTCTCATATCAAACGTACAAGTAACACATCTATAAGTAAATATGATAATAAGTAAAGAGACAGAGGTAGATAGGTTTTGTTTTTTGAGTTATTGATTATAAAATGCTTAAAACCGGTTAGTAAGATGAAGATTGATAAAATGGCTGAACAAAACAAATTAAAAATAAAAAGGTTTGGTAAACCATTTAAAACTCTTATTAAAATAGAAATTGGCTTAGAGGTTAGGCATATATCATTGGTTATCTTAGGCCTTCATCATGTAAATGATTATAGCCCTTTTAATTGTTTCTTTTACTAATACATTAAAACCGACTCAAAACATAATCTTTATGACAATTTTTAGTTCTTGAAAAAAAACAAGTTAGAAAATTTTTAATGCAATTTTTAGTTAGAAAATCAATTAATATCCTTATTATTTTAATATAGTGACCAATATAAAAGAATAGCTACAATATTAATAGAGGACAAAATAACAAATCAATTATTATGTTATTTACTATATGTATGGTAGTTTTTAGTTTTTACATATAGATGGATTATACTGGCATGGTGATCTAATAATTGAGGTTTGGCATAATCTATTATTGTGATAGGGACATGGAGTTAATATTCATTAAGATACTTTAATGATGATGATGATGATGATGATGGAGTAATTAATTAAATAATGTGAATGGTTATACATATCATGTGCCATCATTAACTGGTTTATCTACGACATACATAGTCCTCATTATACGTGAGATGTATTCCTTCAATCATGAACACACAACACAATGATTCCTTACCCATCTCATCCACTGGAAACTAAGGTCTAAACCTATATATAGATAACTATTTATAAACATTGTTTTCGTGTTAAATTGTTAGATGGGAGTTTTATTTAAAGGTATTATTGAATTGAGTCTACGTATTATTGGACGTGTCTTCCATTACAATCGTACAATATATGATTTTTGGTTAACCAATGAACCACATGACCACCAGCTCACCCAATTTGAAGAATATAAATATGTAAATAGAAGTGGTAGCACATAAATATTTGACCGTTGACTGAAGACAACTATAGGAATATTTGACCAGAAATGCACGTGTGGGTAGACAAGAGCACACGTGTGCTTAGCTGGCATTAGTGGTGTGGTTCGCTTAGGAATGTGTGCGCCACGTCAGTTTCACATGGAAGGAGATATATCGCACGTGCCAAGTTGGTCCTTTTTATTATTCCCTTGTTTTCTTTATTTATTTTCTATAATTATAATTACAAGCATTCCATGAAGCTTCATTGTCTACCCTAGGCTTGGGCAAAAAAAACTACCCGAACAAGAAAAATCGAATCCGACCCGAAAACCTTTATCCGAATCCGAATGCGTACCCGTGATTTTCTCCTATTGGAGTGTAAGTGTATGTACCCATGGGTTTTGGGTAAAACCCGAACCCGATCCGAAACCCGAACGGGTACCCGAAAAACCTGAAATAAACTTAAGTATACTAAAAGTTATAGATTTTAAAATTTTTTAGTTTGATGA
>KE159157.1:280943-299748 GCA_000411055.1 Leavenworthia alabamica | reverse complement strand
TTTTACCCGAACCCGACCCGCCTGCCCGAACGTCCAGGGCTAGTCTACCCCATTCATTTTTTTTATAAAGAAAACATAGATTCCCAAAGATCATTACTTCAATTTTTATAAGATTAGAATAATAATGATAGAACTGAGATCTCAATAATTATGCATTTGTGACAGTAAATTTCACATAACATTTGATGTGTTTAAATAATATAATATATAGATCAAGAATCAAACATTTAATTATGTTATGGAACGTCAAATTCGAATTATCTTCCTAATTTACAAGTTCAAAACTTTCGAATTATTACATGTACGAGATTATATATATATATGTATTATTTGGCTATAATGAGAAAGTTAGGTCCAAACATGTGACATTAATCTTACAGCTAATTCTGTAGGAAATAAATGAATAATGAAGCTACGCATCAAAATGATTAACAAATTTGATCATTATTAGTCTACATAAAAGCAAAACATATGTTATAGTATATATTTGTGTATATGCCTCAAATGATTATAACATTAGAAAATACAATTTCTGTTACTAAATGTTTACAACTCTTCTAAAACTGTTTTTTTCGTTTACTTGTGTTCAGGTTAGCTCATTAATGAAGAAGGCGCGTGGATGCAAATGATAAGATGTCGGCGCGTGAGGAAACACACGAAAATGCACGGCCGGGTCGAGTGTTTTCGGGTCCCTTATTATCACGTGAGTGGACCCACCTGCCCATGTTCTCTTGAGCCCAATACTATTTATTATTAAATCATATTAATTCATCTTTTCGCATAATATTAAAATGAACATAAAGAAACAGAATAAATATTGGATCCATATGTATCTATGGTGTAATTGTAATGATAGATCCCACATGTCCACATCCCACATGGATATGATTGGATTAGAACAGTTGATTGGCCCACAACTTTGAAGGAGTTCAGATTCATGTGGTTTGTGTTTTGTACCAACCACTTGACATAGTCAAATTTTTCATTATATTCTCAACAATGCATTTCATATAACAATATAGATCCAACTAATTATATGAAGTTATATAATTAACTTGACTCAGTTTATATATCATGATCGATGCGTACCACGTATTTTAGGGTTTACTTTTTTTTTTCTTTGTATTAACGAATTTGCAAGAAAATAAAGTAGAGTTTGGAAAGGTGAGTCTAAATTTTAATTTTAAAAATAGACTTTGGATTCCATATAAAAATAGATCCACGTTGAGGTAATGGAAACATAAAAATAGAAGACAAAGCAGGAACAAGTTGGGAGATATAATAATTGAGTTCTCAAAAGAGCATTATATATTATATAATTGGCCAACCTGACCAACTCTCATATCATATCATTCAATTCCTCTATATTAACCTTCTCTTCTCTTTTCATTCTCATATCATATATCTCTCTCACCATAAGAATCCAAGAAGAAGGCTTCTCTTTGTGACATAAAGATCATCAAAGCTATTCTCATATCCCAAACTCATGATGATGGGAAAAGATGATTTAGGTTTAAATCTAAGCTTGGGATTTTCACAAAATCATTATCCTCTCCACCTAAAGCCAAAACAAACTTCTTCATCAATGACCAATCTCCAGATGTTTCCATGGAACCAAACCTTTGTTTCCTCCTCAGGTATGCTTCTTCTACTACTAAAAGTCTTAACAAGCTTTTTCCCTTAAGGAAACAAACAGATCTTGAACTGGCACGTTTTCTATTTGTAGATAATCATCAAAAGCAACAGTTTCTTAAGAAACTAGACGTGAACAGCTTACCAACGACGGTGGATTTGGAGGAGGAGACAGGAGTTTCATCTCCAAACAGTACGATCTCTAGCACCGTGAGTGGTAAGAGGAGGAGTGAGAGAGAAGGAACCTCCGGTGGTGCTGGAGATGACCTAGAGATCACTCTAGATCGATCTTTTTCAAGAGGAACGTCCGATGAAGAAGAAGATTACGGTGGAGAGACTTGTCGGAAGAAGCTAAGGCTATCCAAAGATCAATCTTTTGTTCTCGAAGATACTTTCAAAGATCACAATACTCTCAATCCCGTAAGTTATTTAGTATTCATCTATAGGAACTTGAGGGTATTCTTGTAAATACATTGATTTAACAAGGGCTTTATGGTAAATCAGCAGAAACAGAAACTGGCTTTGGCTAAGAAGCTAGGTTTAACAGCAAGACAAGTTGAAGTGTGGTTCCAAAACAGAAGAGCAAGGTTAGAACAATCACGATATTATTTGACCATTTTACCCCTTCAGAGTTATGTTTATTTACAATATATAAACTATATATTTTTTATGTTCTTATAATAGGACCAAACTGAAGCAAACCGAAGTAGANGGCTCGAGAAAGAGGCAGCGGAACTAAGAGCATTAAAGCTTTCACCTCGGTTATATGGTCAGATGAGTCCACCCACCACACTTCTCATGTGTCCATCATGCGAACGTGTGGCTGGACCATCTTCATCAAACCACAACCAACGTTCTATCTCTTTGACCCCTTGGCTCCAAACGGCTCATGGTTTGATGTAATACGTCCTAGGTCCTAACTCTAATGCTGGTTCTTTGGGTTGTTGTGTGGGTCATTGTACTCTTTAGATTATCGACTCTCCTATATATATCCTTAAAATCATTTTTCTTCATTTTAAATTACTTAATATGATTTATTTAACTATTATTGTCTTCTTGATGACAAAAAAAAACAGTTCTTCTTTATTGATAATCACAATTCTTTATAATACACATTATAGTCAGTGGTGGATGTACAAAAAAAATTTATAGAGGTCAAAATATTGATTTAGTTATAACTAATATATTTTTACAGCAAAAAATTACCAAAAATACCAAAATAATTTACTATGAAGATATATCTTATAATGCAAAAGTTGAACCATTAGTTTTGGTAGATAGAACTTGACCTTACCTAATGGCCTTTTGATATTACTCTTTCTCTCTTCTTTAATAAGTGTCATTTTTGGTAGCTGTGTGAAACTCTCTGTTTCAATCATTATCAATTAGTGCCTTTGATACATGGAAGAAGAAGGGTTTCATAACATGGTCGAGCTTTATTGAATATTGTTCTAAAATGTCATTTATAAATAGTTAAAACAAGACATGAGTTCATATTGATCTATAATAATATTGCTATGTTTACATTGTCTTGTGGTTGAGATTGCATTTAGAAGCAAACTTTGGATGGTTCTTGAGGTAAGGCACAATGTATTTCTCAGCCTCATTATGTGTTATTTTGAGATGCTCACCAGGGACACTTACAAACTTCACTTTTCCAGCTACGTCCAATGTTTTCAGACCAATCCAATCCTCAATATAGAGTTTTGTCTGAAGTAAAATATATAGTTAGAAACAAGTGGTTGGTGAATAAGACAAAAATGAAAGAGGTTTACTTGTTGAGGAGACAAAAGAGGTGATGAAGCTCCATCTGGATAATATCCAAACCAAGAACTTTCTTTAGGAATCACTACTTTATCACCATCGAACTGTTTAAAAAACCAAGAAACTAAAATTAGTATTGTTCAAGATTTAGGTGAAATCTCAATGACTTGTTTTTCAAGATTGTTTAGGTACCTTAACAAGGACCAAGTTGTGTAAGCTGGTGAAACGTTTTTTAAAAATAGGGTTCCTCTGATCAGGTCTTTCATTATTGAGTTTTGGTAGATACTTTGAGTGTTCTAGGTACTCTTTTATATCCTGAGAAACAATGATTCCTCTATTAAAGTATTCATATACTTTAAACTGATATGAAGATTAGTAATAATAAAGGTTTAGAGTTTACTGTAGGGATCTTGATGTAACCACTTGGAGCAATATGATCCTAAAGATTCATTAGAGATCTTGTTGTTTAATGATATGGTATTAGTCATGATTAGAGAAGAAGAGAGTAAGACTTACTTGAACATAGTCAGTGTAGACCTCTGTTTTCAGCAAGATGCAAATTGGAGACTGTTAAAACAAAGAACAACATTTTTGTGATTAAGACAACAGAGACAAATAGAAACAGAAGAGAACTCACAGTACACTTAGGGATGTCTGATATGCCAGCATGAGGTCCTCCTAAGGATATATAGTTGAAAACAGGAGGAGCATTGTCGCAAAACTCGATTAAGCCTCTAGCTACTAAGTTACCTTGAGACTGTGCAACAATGTTGTAACCTTGACTCAACTCTTTCATCTGTTTAACTTTCTCACAAGCTACACTAGCTTGTTGAGTCAGCGGCATGGACACAGAATCTTCCTCTCCATTTCCTATTTCTCTATAAGATGACACATAACATATAAAACAAGACCCCTTTGGATGAAACAAGAACAAGTTAAAGGGATTAGGATGAGTACAAGCAAGATCCAGGAGAGCTAGAGAGATTACTAAGGAGTTGTGTGAAACTGCTGACTCCACCATTAGAGCATTGATCTTGAATCCCTATATCAATCAAATACATTAATGATGACTGATGATTACAAAAGAGGATGAGGAAGAAGAAAGATCGTTAAGTCACCGTGAAAGAGAATGAATGGAACAGAGATTGTAATTGGAATAAAGAATAAGAGAGACAAGGTCACAAGAAGAGTAGATCTATGGAAACTCATCTCCATGGAAATAACTTAGAGAAATAGTTACCGTTTTGTTTTTTTTACACACACATAAAAAAGAGTATTTATGAGTTATAGAGAATCACAAGAAGCAACAAGTGATAATAAAGTAACATTTTATATTTATATAATTTTTTGTGAATTTAATATTAATTGGAAGTTAATTTATTACTACTTGGTAGTTGGTGTATCTACTTATAAATTGTAATAAATATTTAGTAGTCTTAATTTAGTTGAACTTCAAATTCGTTGACTGTTAAGTAATAATTTGGATTTTCTTACCTATAATTTACATAGAAATTTTATTTTATTAGAAATCTTTTAAAATATATTTTAAAATTTTCTATGAGTCTTGAATATGAATAACACCAAATATAATTTGTAAATAACTAAATAACAAATTCAATTACACATAATTTTAACTTTTTTTTTTCCATCAACACATCAGAGCTGGAGACATTTTACATAGAACAAGTTGTGCTAGCAAACAACAATGATATATTTTATTCGTGTGAACACTACAGGTTTGATCTGCATGAAGATCTGTAGTGTCTAAATTGTATTGCAGTTGAGTTTTCATTCAGAAGCAAACATTGGTTTGTTCTGAAGGTAAGGCACAATGTATTTTACAGATTCATCTTGTGTCATTTGTAAGTGGTCACCAGGGACACTGACAAACTTCACTTTACCAGCAACATCCAATGTTTTCAGACCAATCCAGTCTTCAATGTAGAGCTTTGTCTGAAGAAGTTTGTAGTTATAAACAAGTGGTTGAAGATGAGTAAAAATGAGATGATTAAAGGCTTACCTGTTGAGGACACAAAAGAGGTGTTGAAGCTCCATCTGGGTAGTATCCAAACCAAGAACTTTCTTTAGGTGTCATTTCTGTATCACCTTGGAACTGTTTATGAAATGATAAAAACAAAAAGTAATGAGGCAATGTGGTTCAAGATCTGTGGTGAAGTCAGAAGTCTCAATGAGGATCATTTAGTTTAGGCACCATGATGAGGACCAAGTTGTGTAAACTTGTGAAACGATCTTTAAAAGTTGAATTCCTCTCGTTAGGTCTCTCGTTGTTGAGTTTTGGTAGATACTTGGAATGTTCTAAGTACTCTTTCATATCCTGAAACCAAAGAACAATGTGTTTATGGACTAAACTATCTGTATGATCATAAATGATTAGAAAGAAAAGGGTTTGAGTTTACTGTAGGGATCTTGACATAACCACTTGGAGCAATATGATCCTGAAGAGTCATTAAATGTGTTGTTAATAGTATAGTATTAATCATGGTTTCATGTTTTAAGAAGTAGAGAGAAGCTTTACTTGAACATAGTCAGTGTAGACCTCTGTTCTCAGCAACTTGCAAAGTAGAGACTTAAAACAAAGAACAACCTCATTGTTATGATTAAGAAGAGTGTTGTGATTAAGACATAGAAAAAGAAAGAGAACTCACAGTACAGTTTCGAGGTATGTCAGAGATGCCAGCATGAGGTCCTCCTAAGGAAACATAGTTGAAAACTAGAGGAGCATTGTCACAGAACTCAATTAAGCCTCTAGCTACTAAGTTACCTTGAGACAATGCAACAATATTGTAACCTTGACTTAACTCTTTTATTTGTTTAACTTTCTCACATGCTAAACTAGCTTGTTGTGTAAGTGGCATATAGTTAGAATCTTGTTCTCCATTTCCTATTTCTCTACAAGATTAAAACATAACAGTCATAAACAAGATTAGGATGAAACAAGAAGAAGAAGGAGTTTGGTTGGTTACAAGCAAGATCCAGGGGAGTTGGAGAGGTTGCTAAGGAGCTGTGTGAAATTGCTGACTACATCATTGGAGCACTGATCACCAATCCCTGTATCAATCAAATCCATTAGTGTTGAACAAGAAAGTAAAAGAGGAAGAAGAAAGATCGAAGTTCACCGTGAAAGAGAATGAATGGAACTGAGATTGAAACAGGACTGAAGAAGAAGATGGACAAGGTTACAAGGAGAGTAGATCTTTGGAAACTCTTCTCCATGGAACACTTAGAGAAAGAGTTATTTTTTTTTTTTAATATTATTTGGTGGTTGGTGTTTTTTTTGTATATATAACTAGTATTATGGTTTGACCAAAAAAAAAAAAAACTAGTATTATGGTTGGTCTCTGCTATGCAGGGCAATGTTTATTGTCAATTATCATTTATGTTAAGAAAATATTTATTTATATATTTGATTAAATTTTTTGGAAAATTTTAAAAAATTATTAAAATTCAAATTTTATAACATAAATAAAATTGAAGACTAAAACCAAGAGAAAAAATATACTTAATATAAAATTTATGTATAGCATCAAAATTGAAAAATAATTAAAACTCACCTTTAAGTTTTTCTGGGTTTTCAATACAAATATATATTCAATAAAAGAAATAAATAAATTTTGTTAACAAATAAATTTTGAATCATTTAAAAAATATTAAAAAAATATACAGTTTTAGAAAACTGTAAAAATCTACTAAAATTTTTTGGAGAGAAAAAAATATTTAAAGAAAGATAAGATAATATTAGTATATTTAGAAGAAAAAAATTGAAGATAGTGACTCCTTAAAATAAAGAATAATTAATTAATTAATTACAGTAATTTTTATTATAAAAAATAAATTTCCTAAAAAAATGATAAAACTGAAACCTTAACAAATGTATACATGTAAATCTGTGACAATTTTTAAAAAATTTACTTGTCATTAACATTTAGTATAATTAGATATATCTTATCCAAATTGTAAAACACATGTTTTAATAAGGACTCGTTGTTGTTACAAATGGTTGGTAAGAGGACTCGTTGTTATTACACATGGCTGGTATTGAGACATGAGAATGGTCCCCTAGCCACTTGGATCTCTTTGGGACTATGGACAGCTTCCAATAAGTTTATCGAGCTATATGGACTCACCTTTGATAGACTAAAAATTTAGTTTAGATGGTTCAACCAGTAAAAGCCCAAATGAAAGGGTTCTAAGTTAGAGTAAATTGGGCTCTTATATATTTGGGCCATAATGATACTGTTTGGTAATATTAAAATTGGGCTCTTATACATTTACACTCTTAAATTTTATATTTATACAGATTAATCCATGGATTTTTCTACATGTTTTATTGATTTTAAAGATTTTATATGAAAATCAAAAACAAAATTAGCGGATTGTGGATTAATCTACTAAATCTACGGATTTTGCAAAAGCAAATTTAGTTTTAAAAACAAATTTTAACTTATGTAAAACAAATTCGAGTTGTATAATCTTTTTAAAAAACTAGTATACCACAGAATTAAGAAAATACTAATCTTTAATTAATATATCAAAATCAAAAGTTAATGAGATGTGATTAGTGAAAATGTGAACATATAAATAAAAGATATAAATAAATGATAGAGAATGGTGAGAAAATGTGCATGTGGGATGTTGGGAGGAGATAGGGCCCATTAGGCCATACCCATACTTTTCTCTTTTTTAAGTTCTCTCCCTACCAATCATTATATAACTTTTCTTAACTTCTAATTTCTATACTATTTTTTTCCAATTTATCAAATTAATGTCACACTTTTAAAAAGAAAATACAATTGGCATATAGAGTAGGTCATAGACTCGAAATGTTTTTTTATTTATATGAATAAAGATTCTTATTGATTATTCCACTTATTTGACACTTTTTATCATGTTCAATGTCTACTAGATAAACATACTATTAATATTTTTTATCTTTTATTTATTTTCTTGTATATATTTACGTTTTCACTTGATATTGACACGTTGCCAAACTTATCTAAATAATTCCAATATGTATTCTTGTTTAATTTACTTGTTAATTAACAAGATTATATATATAACTTCATTAATCATTATAATGCTTATAGTTAACTAAACATAATACAAAATCTATATATAAGATTGACTTTTTAAATAAAATTTGACCTAGGTCTATAACAACTAATGATTGACTTTTTAAATATCGTAATAATAAATATTGTTACATAACATCCAAAGATTAATGTATTAGTTATCTATAATTTTAATGTTAGTTTTATAAATGTATTTGTTTAATATTAATTAGTACAAAGATAATTATAAAGTATAGTTTTTTTAATGTAAAAAAAATCCAGTTATTCAAGCAACAATAGAGTAATTAACAATATAATTATAAAACGTGTTTTTATTAACTTTCTCAACTAGGTAAAAGAAAATGTTATTATGTTCTTAATTTCTATTATATTTATAAACTATAGTATATATGTAAATAACCTAAAAAGTGAATTATCTTACTTCTAAAGCGAAGAAGAAAGGTAAAGAGTCGCATCCCTCGTGCACATAAAAGTCACTAACTCACATTATGCACTGCACACGTGAAAAATGAATTTGACTAAACCACCCTCTCAAGTTTTTGGTTTAGTTTAATCATTCACAAACCCTACAAAATCATAAGTAATACATCTTTTGAAGATATGTTTATTACCTAAATATGGTTGGTGGCTAAGAACGGTAATATTAATATCTCTTCTTGATTTTAGTTTTAAGTATCTCTTCATTTCAAAACACCAATTAAAGATTCTAAAGTCTTCAAAGCAAATATCGTCTTTTTTCAAATAAACTAGGTATATGTCTATCTCTTGTATAGACGAAGAGTCATCTAATCAATATACCCAATTTTGTTTTTTAAATGTATAAATTCTAGAGAACAATATACACAAAAATATATACAATTTTAATTTTAAGGTTAAGGTAACACAAAATAAACTTTGAAAATTCATATATAAACCTTAGTAATAAATAACTTAAAGAAAAAAAAACGAATGTAATAAGTCACGAGAGACTCGCGAACCAACGGAAATATTCAGCGGCGCATTTATCTTTTACACAACTCACGAGTTTGGCGACGCCAGACATAACTGAGTGGCATTTCATGTAATTACAATATATACTTTTATTATCATAATATTTTTGCCTTTTTTATTAAATATTTTTAGTCATTTAAAAATCGAAAAAGCCATTTGGCTGCATTGGAGACTCGTCACTATATGCGTTACGCTCCTTTTTTTTTAAGTGTTTTTTTTTTTGTTTTAGTTCTAATTATTTTTATAAATACTAAAATATATTACAATAATTATTGGGAATATAATTTTTTTTTTTAAAATGGAAGCGTGTGGGTCCGAACCGTCAATTATGATGACGTGGCAATATCTCGTGGGAAATTAAATGAAAACTGAGCGGTGAGAGAAAGAAGTGGCTTAGCTATCCATCATCATCCTTATTAAAAACGCCTTTGCTTATTTATTCTCTTCTTTGATTCATTTTTTTTTTACAATTCTATTTTCATTGATTTTGTTTCGTTTTTTATTTTACCTGGGAAAAAAATCTATACCTTTAGTTATTGCTGAGACGTCTAAGTAGTTGAAAAAGTTTAAAATCTTGATGTTATTGATTGTTGTTGGTCTGTGATATATGAGGAACGTCAATAATAGTGTTGAGACGGTGAACGCCGCCGCTTCCGCCATAGTCTCAGCCGAGTCTCGAGTTCAACCGTCGTCGGAGCAGGTACTTTATGTTTCTTTCTTTTTTTTCCTTAGTGTAAATTTGTTTATTAGATCAACGGTGGATCGTGATTGAAGTTTTTTTATTTATGTTTGATTGGTATAGAAATTATTTAATGTAAAAAAAAAAAAAATTTAAGATATTGATGTTTGAGTTTGATCCGTTTTTGAAAGTGTTACGTGTCGGAATTTAATTAAAACTTTATTATAAATTTTACGTTATGTTATTAATTATGATTTTATATTATGATGTCCTTGAAAATATCAGAAGAAAAAATGGTGGAGATTGAAGTGGTGTTTTGGATCCAAGAAGAATAATAAGCGTATAGGTCACGCAGTGCTGGTACCCGACCCGGTTACGTCTGGATCTCCGGTGGCTCAAGTTCATAACTTAACATCAAGCAATTCAACTTCAGTATTTATTCCTTTTATAGCTCCTCCTTCATCTCCTGCTTCATTTTTACCATCAGGTCCTCCATCACTGTCTCATACTCCTCCTGATCCTGCTTCTCTTATCTCCTTAACCCTAGATGAACGGCCTTCAGTTTTTGCTATTGGACCTTACGCTCATGAAACTCAACCTGTAACTCCACCAGTGTTCTCTGCTTTTACAACGGAACCATCCACTGCACCATTCACGCCACCTCCTGAATCACCTTCTTCTCCTGAAGTTCCTTTTGCTCAGTTACTTACGTCTTCACTTGAACGTGTTCGTAGGAACAGTACTGGAATGAATCAAAAGTTTTCAGCTGGACATTATGAGTTTAAGTCTCATCATCAAGTGTATCCTGGAAGTCCAGGTGGTAATTTAATCTCACCTGCTTCAGGTACATCTTCTCCTTACCCAGGGAAATGCTCAATCATCGAGTTTCGTATTGGCCAACCTCCAAAGTTTCTTGGTTTTGAGCATTTCACAGCGCGTAAATGGGGATCAAGATTTGGTTCTGGATCCATTACACCTGCTGGTCAAGGTTCAAGGTTGGGTTCAGGTGCTTTGACTCCTGATGGTAGTTGTGGACTTAACTCTAAGCTTGCTTCTGGTGGTCTTACACCACTTGATAGTCAGATCTCTGAGATTGCTTCTTTAAGTAACTCAGAACATGGATCTTCAAGGCATGATGAAAGTGTTACAGTTGCTCATAGAGTTTCTTTCGAGTTGACTGGTGAAGATGTTGCACGTTGTCTTGCAAGCAAGCTAAACCGATCCGGTTCACATGAAAGAGGAAGCGGCGACCATTTAAGCAGACCGAATGGTTATAAAACGTTAGGAGAAACAGAGAGCGAACAGAGTCAGAAACTAAGACCGTTTTCGCTAGGGTCAAGTAAAGAATTCAAGTTTGATAATACAAATGAAGAGATCATAGAGAAAGTTAGGTCAGAGTGGTGGGCTAATGAGAAAGTCGCCGGAAAAGGTGATCACAGTCCAGGGAACAGTTGGAGTTTCTTTCCGGTCTTACGATCTGGATTCACTTGACAAATAAAGCATTTTATTATCTTTTAACAACTATACCTATATATAGCTTTGTCCTGTAGGTGTGTCTCTGTTCTTTGTACTTTATATTATATAAATTAGTCTTACCTCTTAATGTTAGACTTTACCATTGACAAAATGAAACTGTACTCTTTCTTGGTTATGGTTAAATAAAAATATATACTATATTACAGAACTTGTTAACTAATACTATATTAATTTGGGTGCTGAGAATTAAATTTATTAAACAAAAAATTCAAAGAACCCATTTCAAAACTTCACGATGGCAAAAACAACAAATCAGTCTATTTAAAAAAGAATGAAAGACTCTTAAAATGGTGAAAAATCTCTCTAAAAACAAAAGAAAATATCTCTCTCTCTCGCTAAAACTGCACTTTTGGTATACCTAAAAAGAATGATACTCTGGTCCAGAATCAAGCTTGTCTTTTCATTTTAAGTTTTCAAGGAATCTTCTGTTTTGGAACGTACTTAACCTTCGTTCCCTTATCGGGTTTCATCCTCAGCTTTGGTTTTGTAGTTATGACACCATTTGAGGATTCGTGAGTGTTGTTCCCCAAAATGTCTGTTTCCTCAGACAGAACCAATGTCACGTGTTCTGCAGAGGTTGCCTCCTTCCATCCTGACAAGCCATAACTTAAAATATTAAAATTTAAACGATATGGAGATTAATTAGAAGTATAAGTTAAATGAAGTTTTACTCTTTGCAAGAAACGACTTTGCTTCTTGGTTGTTAAACTGCAAGCTTATGTGATGAGTGGTCTTTACTTCCGTTGTAGTTGAGTTTAAGTTCTTGTCTTCTCTATCAGCTTTTTCATCAACTGTTGAGACTTTTCTTCCCTTACTGCTAACTGGTCTCCACATTTTTACAGTTGATTGCT
The DNA here is from genome assembly GCA_000411055.1 of Leavenworthia alabamica. Classification (NCBI taxonomy): domain Eukaryota; kingdom Viridiplantae; phylum Streptophyta; class Magnoliopsida; order Brassicales; family Brassicaceae; genus Leavenworthia; species Leavenworthia alabamica. The sequence goes on along the minus strand of KE159157.1, from coordinate 287,206 downwards.
CGGACGTAGGTTTTGCCTCAACAGTCTTTGTTATTATTCCCTCCTCTTCACTGCATTTGGTTTGGTTAAGTTCTCCACTATGACCCATGTTTCCAATCGTCACACTCATCGATCCAATAAGAACTGTATTGTTCTTTGTCTGATCCAGCTGAGTTACTGCTGCATGTTGTGGTATCGATTTGGGGATATCAGATTTTCGGCTCCAAATTTTAGTAGTACTGCCTCTTCCATCCCTATTAGTTCCATTCTTTTGCATGCCTCCGGGTTTTGGTGCATGAGTAGCATTGAACCCATTTGGCATTCCCTGTTGTGATCTTTCCATTTGCCTACGGCCACTTCGTTTGTCCATGTTTTGCCCATTGCCAAAGCCATCATCATCCAGCATTGGTGCTTGGGATTCACCGTTTCTCTCATTATTCACTTCCAAAGCTTGAGGGTCCTCAAGGTATGAAGAATCATCAATTGGTATCGAATCTGGTCTCTGTGCCTCGGAATCAGAAGCTACAGATAACGGGCTTGATGACTCAGCTGGATATTGTTGTTCCTCTGAAGTGGTACTCCCGTCTTCCTTAGCATCGTTTTTATGGCCCTTCTCTCTTTGTTCCTTCTGTCTCAGCTTTTTCCTCTTCTTCCTTTCCAAGAGCTCAGCCTGTCTGCTCCCAACATAATACCAATGATAGTGAACTTAGCAATGTTATATGACAAGCATTGCAATTAATAAGTATACCTTTTCTGAGCAGCTTCTTCCTCTTCAACCAGTAAATTTTGGCACCTCAGAGCCTCCTCATCTTTGTCAGCCAACCATGCTTTAATCTTCGCATTAAGAATACAAAGATAAATAACATGTAACAGATACGTGCAATGCCTCTGCCAACTAGAGAGAAAAGGTGAAACCTTTAAGGAAAAAAATTACCAGTCGCTGTTCCAGAAGGAAGCTTACGCAAGCAACTACATTTTTTGCCTCCAGTACATTTTTTCCAATTTCCCCGTCAAAAATGTATTTTTGCATTGGTGCAGCCTCATTAGACAGGAAAGTTTTCTCACTTGCATCATCGAGAATGCTAAAAAGTTCCTGTGAAGAAATCGGAAACCTAAGTGGTCTAGCCTGGACAATATCCTGCAGAAACAAGAACATATATCAGCAATGAGGTTGAAATTGAACATGAGAATAATTTATCTAGAAAGGTAAAATAGTAACGGTCAAGAGAGAGAGAGATGAAATTCATACCAGAAGGTCGGAACCAGCCCTTAGATAATATTGTGGCAGACCATTGTATCCTGATTTTTCGATAAGTGACATAAGTCCTGACTCCACTGACGGCCCAGGAACATCCTACAAGAATCCAAACAAAGCATCTTGAGTTGTTAGTGTCAAGAAAGCATTTTAATTAGGTACACAGGTCCATGATGCAGAATGCTAGAGAAAGGACGCCAAGAAATGTACAGAACGGATCAGGTATCCATACTCACCAGGTCTGTGAGTATGTATACAATTGAGTTATGATATACTATTGCAACTTTAACTCAAAAGTATATATATTTGGAACTGAGTCCTATAACCCTGATGAAATCATACAACATTCTAAGAAAGATATACTCTATAGCATTCACTATTTTTTGCACTAATGAACAAAAGAAGCAATACAATAGTCATGAAGAGTCAGAACCCTTAGAAAATATATGAAAACGACAGTGAATTTAGTAATAGGAAGACTGACGAACATGCTATGCCACACTCATATGTGATGCTTTCCATGCGCTTTAAATGGGTGAAGATAAGAAAAAGGTTTTGCAAAAAATAGGCAGAAACAATGTGAATCATACTACCTCCAACATCGTGCTCTGTAATGAGAGAATCTCCTTGGTCTCAATTATAGAAAGCTGAAATTATAGACAGAGATAGAAAACGATCAGTACTTGATGGAAAAAAACTAATTGAATTGGCTATAACTGCGAGAAGACAACTACGGGGAAAACTACCTTATTCCAAAAGGCTGCCAGTGCATCCCTCTCTTTGCCAGAATTCTGGAAACATGAGAATACAATTTTCAGATGACTTGGAAGATAATAGACTACAGAAACCAAAAGTTTAAAAGACATAAAACCAAGATAGTATAGTTAAATTTCTGGCAAAGCAAACCTTTTCAGGCTTTCTTTGACGCCGATGCATGCGAGTATGCCTTCTAAAGTTCACAGGAGAGCAAAACTCCCTGGAGCACTTTTCACACTTGAGCATTTGTATCTTCAAAGGAGTCAGCAACGGCCAGCCTGGTAATGAATGAAAACATCAAAAAAAGTCCATCAACCACACAAGGCTCATCGTGCTGCCTAATATGATAAATCCCTTCAGGACTAAACTTGAAAACCATGATCCACTTATTCCAATGCTAGACAAGTATTGGGTCATTGAAAATGTAAACAAATCGAAACAGATGAGAGATAAAGAGACATTGCCTGGACGTTCTAAGGTATGAAGAAGTTGAAAGAGCTGTACTGGACTATTTTCAGGTCTAGTGAAGGAAAGAAATGGTTCTTTTCCAACCGCTCTTCTGATGAGCATGTCGAGTGAATCATTCCCATCTTGTTTCACTAGCTCCATTGAATGCAACTGCAAGCAACATCCAAATTTACAAAACAAAGCACAAATTCATTTGGAAATCTATAAGCTAAACCTATTTTCTCTATATGAATCAATCACACAGAGTATAGTGAAATAGTATTTGAAATTCAATTTATCAGAATCACTAACAAAGATGCCTAAAAATTCCTCCATGATTTCACCACCTAAGAGAGCTAAATCGAAATTGAAATCCATACTCAATACAAACGGGCAGAGAGAAAATAAAAGTTTCGCTGGATTGAAATCTCATCAAAAACAATAGTGATGTACATAATACACCAATGAATGTATTGAAATCGATTTAGTATATAAGAGAATGGTTAAAGGCGGAGTAATCCGATCACGTACCAGTAAAATACAGTAAACAGATCAGGCGGAGAGAAGAAATCAAAAGCGATCCTCAGGGAAGGAACGGAGCTTGGTACAAAAGAAAGTCGCCGAGAAAATCCGAGAAAGTAATGGGACGCAAAAAGGAGAAGAAAGAAAAATGTGAGAATTATTCGGAGTGCTGTTGAAGAAAACTAATTTATAAAGGCGCAAGGAGAAACAAACAAACCCTGGGATCAATTCACAAAATCAAGCAATTTTATTTTTATTTGAGAAAAATAAATAATTATAGGGAAATAAATTGGTCAAAAATAATATAAATCCAAAATTTAATTTTCTGAAATGTTAACTTTTATGGAAAATATTATAAAATCCCGAAATTTTCCCTGAACTTTGGAATTTGATTGTTAAATATGATTTATTTTTAAACTAAGAAAATTTTGGTCTTAAGTAATAATTTATTCGAACATAAGTCCTTTTAATTAATCGTGACCAAAAATTCTTTTTATGGTCAACTGTTATACGGGTTGAATTGTCGATACAAAGTTGTTTCCTTGTTTATATAATAAGATATATTCATTGGAATATTCGAATATGTGTTTTTTAATTACTAGCATTTCATAGAAAATTGTTTTAAATTTTTAAATTTGGGGAAAATATTTGTGTTATCCTGAAAAAGTATGAATATGTTCAAGAAAATGGTAGCTATATAAACACCAACAAATATTGGTGTATTGGAAATTTACTGCAAAGTTTGAATTTGATAGGGATAGAGAAAAATTTGGCCAATTTTAAAAGAGTGGTATTTTCTTGAGACTAGCTTAGTTAAAGGGAATATGCTATCACAGGAGAAAAACAAGATGCAATGTCAGGAGTTTGGAAAAAGGTTTGATGTGACTCGAGAGATATAGTAAAAGACTTATTAGATTTATAAATTTATTATAGTACATTTATATACATATTTTTAAAAACGAAGAATTGTCAACATTCAATAATCAATACTAGAGAAGTAACAGAATTGTGATCATATCGTAAGAAAATGCAAAGTTAGGAAAATATGATATGCATAATAAAGAAGATTTGGCTACGACAAGCCATTGCTCCAGTGGTGTAATGCCTACATTAGCATAGACGAGTAGCTCAGGTCACGAAGGATCTTTTCCAATTACCCTCACATCTAATAATTTATAGATTTTTTTAAAGATTTTTTTTGTTTTATAGACATATTTTAAATTTAATTTTTTTCAAAATTTGTATGGTTTTTTATAAAACTATTTTTATATAAATTAAATTTATATTTTTCAAAATTTAGAGATATATTTTAGGTTTTTAGATATATTTTTAAAAAAAATTGTTTAAAATATTCAAAATAGTTATACCGACACTACATTTTAGAAAGTTGTGATTTTGTTTTATTTATACAAGAGTTGTTGATAAATGCAAAATATTAAAAATTTACCCATAAATTAGTATTTAAATAGTTCATTAAACATTGATGTATTATTTAAACATTTTTTAACTTTTTAACATTTATTAAGAAAACATTAAATTTATTTGTTTTAACTTTAATTAGTATTCATTTGATTAGTCAAAATATTAAAATAATAGGGACAAAATTAGAAATTTGATAAAAATTTACACTAAAAATAAAATGAAAAATTTTTGTACAAAATATAATTGTATGTTCATATGACATTAGAAAATAGAGACAAAAAAGAAGAAAATAAATGTGGAACACAAATAATTACTAAAAATATATGAAAAATAAACCTTGAAAGAAGGGATGGTTAGGCGGATTTCAAGGTTTGAAAAAATGGAAAAATAACGTGTGGGTGTGATCTCAATAAACCAATATTAATTAGCCTTTTTGTTGTCCGAGTTCGTCTCGATCATCTCTTCACAAAACCTATCTATCTTCTTTTCCCTTAATTCCATTCCCAAAGAATTAATAATCACACAAACACAATCAAATCTCAACTCTTACCATAGAAGAAACTAAACAATGGTTTGTGTTCTCTTCTCTTCTTTGTATAGTTGTAGGATTATTGTAGACAAGATTATAACATATGTTTCTTATACTTTTGTGTGATATGTAAAGGCGAACGCGGCATCGGGTATGGCAGTGGAAGACGAGTGTAAGCTGAAGTTTTTGGAACTCAAATCGAAAAGAAACTATCGATTCATAATATTTAGGATAGATGGACAACAAGTGGTGGTTGAAAAGTTAGGTAAACCAGATGAGACTTACGATGATTTCACAGCTTCTCTTCCTGCTGATGAGTGTCGTTATGCTGTCTTTGATTTCGACTTCACCACTAATGAAAATTGTCAGAAGAGCAAAATCTTCTTCATCGCCTGGTATCATATATATATTTTTTCACGTTAAGTATTATTATATGTGACAGTTTATGACATCTTTGGGGTATGACCGGAGTTAATGTAATGAAAACTTGGATGTGATGGTAGGTCACCAGATTCGTCTAGGGTGAGGATGAAGATGGTGTATGCGAGCTCTAAGGATAGATTCAAGAGAGAATTGGATGGTATCCAGGTGGAGTTACAAGCTACTGATCCTAGTGAGATGAGTTTTGACATTATCAAAAGCCGAGCTCTCTAGATCTTTTCAATCATGTTTTGTTTGTGTTCTTCATCAAAAAAGTTATCATGTTATTGGTTTAAGAACTGAATTCTTTATCTGTTTTGTTCATTTTGTGTAAACATTTTTTTTCTTTTTACTTTCGTTTGAGAGAGAAGCTGAAACCATTGAGCTTGTTGTGTATATTTTTTAAATAAAAAGTAATATTTGATTTGTCGTGTAATAATTCAACAAGTCGATATGTCCGAGTGGTTAAGGAGACAGACTTGAAATCTGTTGGGCTTTGCCCGCGCAGGTTCGAACCCTGCTGTCGACGATTTGTCATATTTTTGTTTCGTAGTTACTAGTTTTGTATTAGCTTAAGTCATTCATATTTTTACATAGCAGTCGTGGTTACAGCAAAAGAAGCCATGGACCATAACAACAAAACACATTGCAATATAAAGCATTAAAAAACCAGCAAATCTCACTTTCCAGATTCTTGGAATCTACTCTGCAAAGGCACAGAGCCACCATCACCGCCTCTCCGGTCTGCCTCATCTCCTCCCGAACCTGGAATTCCCATTTTATTACCTAAACCATTACACCAAAGTCAGTTAGTCACTACCACCGCTAGAAACTGAAAAAACTATTTAATAGGAAGAGACGTTTACCAACGGTAGAGCCAAGTGATTGTGTAGAGTCCTGAACAGACTCTGTAGACTTTTGTGTCACTTCATC
>KE159157.1:260443-278791 GCA_000411055.1 Leavenworthia alabamica | reverse complement strand
GAGGCCCACGTGTTTGCCACGAAGGGCCCACAAGAAGATAATGGAAAAAAAGAAAAAGGACCTGGTAAATTGGGATTGTGATTAATCTTGTCTCTCTCTAGCTAAGGTTGAAGCTTTTTGGTTCTCTAGTCTTCCAGATTAATCAGACAAAGCGAGAAGATAAGGAAAAAGACAAGAAGAAGAAGAAACAGAGTTAAGAGAAAGAAAAGATATGGCTGTCAGTATAAACGCGATGGCGTTGACGTTTGTGGCACACGCGCTAGCGTTAATCGCAGCGATTATGGTACTGGTATGGAGTATCAATTACAGAGGTGGATTAGCCTGGGAAGCTACTAACAAAAGTCTCATTTTTAACGTATGATCTCTCTTTCTTCTATATTCTCTTGCGTTGACTTTTTATATTATCTTGACCATATCTCTGATTAATCTTGATTCCAGCTTCATCCTGTTCTGATGCTTATTGGATTTATAATATTAGGAGGAGAAGGTAACAATAAACAAGAATCTGTTTGAATAATTTTGATCTGGGTTTATAAAAATTAAAACTTGTTTGTTGGAAATTGCAAATGCAGCTATCATAAGTTACAAATCACTTCCACTAGAGAAACCAGTGAAGAAGCTGATTCATCTTGTTCTTCATGCTATTTCACTTACTCTTGGGATCTGGGGAATATGTGCAGCTTTCAAGAACCACAATGAAAGTGGTATACCTAATCTCTATAGTCTCCATTCATGGATTGGTATTGGTGTTATTGCTCTTTATGCCTTCCAGGTTTGCTTCTCCTTACACAATCATGTTTCCTATAAACCATTGTTCTTGATCTGAAAAGAAGAGCTTTTCTGAACGTTGCAGTGGGTGTATAGCTTCATAGTGTTCTTCTACCCAGGTGGATCATCAAGTCTGAGAACAGGATTGCTTCCATGGCACGCTATACTTGGCTTATTTGTTTATATACTTGCGGTTGGGAATGCAGCTTTAGGGTTTTTGGAAAAGCTAACATTCTTGGAGAATGGTGGACTTGACAAGTATGGATCAGAAGCATTTCTTGTTAACTTCACAGCCATTATCACTATTCTGTTTGGTTCTTTTGTGGTACTCACTGTTTCTGCTAAGTCTCCTTCATCTTCTTCCTCCAATGATGATGATCTTAGCTACAGTTATTCTCCTATATAACGATTAACTTTGTGTGTTATGGTTTCGTTGATTACTGAGTTTGCTACTTGTGTGGTGTGTAATTTTGATGAATCTTATAAATCTTTATAATTTGTATTTACATTACTTAAACACGAACCAATCAGAAACATCTCAATTAATTCAATGCTTCGAACCAAACACAACATCGTTTAGAGTCCAGTTGCTGTTGTTGGTCATCATTTCGTTGTAATGAAACTTATCAACATCACCCACTTGTTCATACTCTTCTTGAAGATATGGATCTTGAATCTGCTTAGAGTCTATCAAATCAGAAGAGTAATCTAAAGGAGAAAACCACTCAGAGAAGAAAAGCCTTGGCATTGAAGATTGATTCTCTGTGAGTATTCTATTGTTTATGTTACTTTCTTTTGATGGAGAAGAGATCAAGGTTTCCGAGTTACTTTTGACGCAAGGAACAAGTGATTCAGATGAAGAAGAAGAAGTGGAAACAGATGTTGTGTCTTGTGAGTGATGAGACTTGAGCCATTTCTTTTTCAAATGAGAGTGCCAATAGTTCTTTATCTCATTGTCTGTTCGTCCTGGTAAGTACTTAGCTATTTGCGACCACCTAGTCATAATACACAAGTGTTACTATCTCTAGTTAAGTAATAGAATCTATTTTTAGGGTTTAGGGTTTAGTTCATTAGGGTTAGGCTTACTTACTTGTTACCCAAGGAAGAGTGAAAAGTCAAGATAATTTCTTCTTCTTCTGCATTAATCATATCTCTCTTTAAACCTGGTCTAAGGTAATTAATCCATCTTAATCTACAGCTCTTCCCATTCCTTTGTAACCCTATCCCAAACAAAGATTATCAAAGTTCATTGAGTAAGAATCAATTCGAGAGAGAAAGAAGAAGAAGATGATAAAAAAGAGAGACCAGCTTTGATGGGAACAGTAGTCCAACAAGAATGGCCATGTAATAAGATGAAGCTCCTTAGCTTATTATCTTCTTCAGGTGACCATAACCCTTTCCTCTGTCTCTGCTTTGGTCTCTCTCCAGATTTCGCCTTCACCATATCTCTATCGTCTTCTTTAAACTGTCTTGATAGAAGAAAACATGTCTGAAGACTAAGAGAACTTATATCACCAAAGTCCACGGAGAGAGTCTATACATTACGTATTAAGAAATTATCAAATGGGGCTGCTTAGAATAAAAGACAAATGACCACCCACATTAATATTTATATAGAAATTCGTATTATATATTTATATTGCATGCATTTTATTACGATATTGATTCTAATATATGCATGAAAAAATCAAAATGTCGGCAACAACTTAAGAATATATGACCAACTTTATAGTTTGGATCATGTCAATAAAAATTTGCTTAAAAACTTAATCGAGATTGTATAAGTATAACTTGTCAATGATTGTGAATAAAGAAAATAATGATTCTAATCTTTTAGCAAGAAGACAAATGTATTTGCGAAACCAAGTTCTTGAAATAATATACTTAAATGACCTAAGATGTCTTTATTGGAATATGAATTTTTAAAGTTTGATTTTGTTATTTTTAGTGAAGTCAACATTGATCTCTTAGACGATTCCTCTCACGGTTTTGTTTTTCTTTGATTAAATAAAACATTATATTTTACACCTAATTCAAGTGGACCAATTATAAGATTTATTAGAGGAATATTGCTAACGTTTAACAATTTTCCTTATGTCATAGTCGAAATGGATTGTCACAAAAATTTTAAATTTCTCTAATTTTGTTTTTTCTTTGTTTGGATCTATTGAAAAGGAGAAATGGGAAACAATAAAAAATTATTATTTACCGTCAAAATGTTTGGCCAATGAAACAAGTCTTTAAAAACGACTCTGACATCGAATAACTGATGCAATGATGACCTTATGCGAATATTTTGGTATTGTTCTTGAAATGAGATTCAATAATCTTAAAACTAGTTCTTCATTAAAAAAAAAAAAACCCAAAAAGTCTTATGATGTAGTACCACAAGCATTATCCAAAAATCAAAAATCTAAACCAGTAGCTAAAGCTCTCAGTAGCTTACCATCTGACATGTTTTATTTTTCTTGAACACCAAGTCGAATAATCAAGAACTGATCATGTTGAAATGGAATCTGGAGAGCTGTTGAGGAATAGTTGATATAACCGGTCCATATCTCTGTTCCAGAAAATGAATATATGGTTAGAACTTAAAAGTTAGGTAATTATAACCGTTAAAGGTTAATAGTATATGGATATGTATAACCTGAACATTGTCATAGAGTTCGAACAAAGGGACAGCTAAGAGTTTTAAGTTTTTGGGCACAGCAAAGTACTCTTTCTCAGACAAGTGAACAATATAGAGTCTTTTACATTCCTGCCATTTCACAAACAGGAGATAATAAGAAGACTAGTAAATGAAGAACATTGAGAAGCTACACTGTGTTTGTGTAGTTCTTTTATTACCTTTGGTTTCGTGATGTGAGGAGGGCAGTATGGGTACATCATGGTTTCAAAGTTTGGACGCCACCATGTAGCAACACATTCTCCTACCTGTTAAAGGGGTAAACAAAAAGGCCATTGATAAACCAATGTATCAAGAACAGAGCTGTATTATATAACTTAATCAACATATGTGCAAACTCGTGGCAAATTATCGAAGAAATCAGGTCTGTAGTTGTCTCTTGTATGAATCTTTCATTATTACTAGCAAAAGAATAATATTTTGAGTTTTGTTTTTTGTTTGCATTAAGAGCAAGCATATGCCACACAGACCTAGATCTTGCAAGGTCACTATCAGTCAAAGAAATAGAGAAGAAACCAAGATGGTACCTTCCAGTCAGGTACAATAGCCGCTGAGTTGCCTCCAAGTTTGCTGGTCAATTTTCTTTTCAGCCCTTCAACTTCTGCTCATACAACATAGTAAATCCAAGAATGAAGTAACCAAAAAGATCACAACAGTATCGAAAGTATTACTAAGATAAGGTCACTGTATACCATTTTCTCCAGGCTTCAGGTGTCCACCTGGAAGTTTGCAGAATGTGTTACCAATTTGAAGAAGAAGTATATGAGGATGGTTGTGTTCTTGTACCTGAAAAATTTATCCAAAGCAAATTATCTGGTTATAATTTTAGACTTAGCCAACGAAATACATTTTAGCTGTGTGCTATAGTTTTATAAGGTTGATCTCTAGGAAGTCAAACTAACACCTTATGTTTCACAAGACAATGTCAAGAGATGAAGGTGTGAGTGTGAAGCAGATGTTACTCCATTCAAAAATACGAAAGCTTAGAAGGGTCTAGAGTGTATATAAACAATTAAAAAGAATGAAACAACAACAAGCATCGAATCCTCTTCGGATTATACAAGCAGCTGTACTGAAAATATCATTGGATTCATAAAGCTTGTGGCTTTAATTAACACAGATTATACATTATGTGATTAGATCCTTTTCGGAATATAAAGTTACTCAAACAATACAAAATTGAGTTACAGATGACAACAAGAAAAGGAAGTAGAGACTTCAGTCAACTATTACACGTTTAAAATGATACATATTTACATAGAATGCAAAGATAAACTACAAGTAAGTTGACAATTGTGATATGATTATACAATTTAGGAACCACACACACTGATCAGTGTGGTTAAACAACATTAGAGAAGAACTACAAGAGAGTCGGTTAACAAGTACAGTGGATCGAATATTACATACCAGCAAAATCCCTTCAACGCTAGTCCTCATGCCTTCCTTCATATAGCTGCAACAAACCATTAAGAAAAAAGAAAGAAAGAGATACATTCAGTCATCAGATTCCAAGAATGTCTTACTTCGTTTATATAAACAAAAGCATGAGACTTTGTACAAATTTACAAGAAAAAAAAAGACTGTTTTATAACATGTACAGTACAGCCATTCTATTCTCAAAGCAAACACTGGAAAGTCAACAAGTCTGTAGGGATGTTTTGTTCACTATAACAGTTACAGATCTTTCTTAGATGTTTTTCTAACAATATATGTATCAAGTTTTGGTTTTGAAATCGATTAGCTATGTAACATGGGCCACAAGAGCTTAACCATATTCGTTAAAGAGCCAAAACCCAGATTAAAAAATCGAAGTCAAACCAGCCAAACATTTTATAAGACGAATCAAAGTTGGATCAGCTATAAATCCTAATAAGCAAGTATGCAGATTCATGTCATATAACAACAGTTTCAACGGAGCTCAAATCGCTGATATCAATTAACAGAGAAGCAAGTAAATTCAGCAGCAGCGATAACGAAAATACGCAGAAAGACGTCTAATATTCTAAAATAAGCTAACAAAACAGAGAGATTATGTTCTCAGCATGTAAAGGCCGAATCATTCTAGGGTTTTAAGAACAAATTCTGGCATTATCTTATAGCAGCAGCGATAACGAGGTGAAAAGAGAACACGATGTGGAAAAAGAGGAAACGTACTTGATTTTCATACGAGCAAGTCGGTCGGCGACGGAGGTGTCTTTTTCCAGCTTTGGTTCCTTAGTTCCGAAGCTGTAGTTGGCAAGCGGATACGTGTTCACAACTTGAGACATAGCCATCTCTCTTTCTATCGCTCTCTACCGAATCCACTCCGACCTAAAGATATCAGAATTCGCTTCCCCCTGTGTGTATCACAGTTTAGATCTATCGGCCGGTGGCGGCGATGGCTAAAGATGCGTGATATCGACGGAGATTTAACTGATACCGCCTCTACCTCCTCAACTTCTAGAGTCAAACGGCCAATGGACTAATTTATAGTATTTTTTTAGTTTGACCCAATCTAAAGGGCCCGGCCCATTAAGACCCAATAAACCGCTACTTTCGCACTTTGTTAAGAGTTTAATGCTAAATAATTCTAACTAATCCCTTTGGTTTCTCAGGTTGGTGGTTCCTCTGTTGGCACCAGCTTTGTCCGCAAACTATGGTGATGACAATGAAAATCAAATTTTCTAATCCAACAATAAATGAGATCCGAGTTTAACTCTATCAAACCAAATACGATGAAAAAATGTTTGACTACAAACAGTTACAACATCCTACTTTGATATAGAGATGATTGAGATCCATTTTTATCACTCCTCAGCTGGAGGAGAACGAGACCGGCTGCAACAATAAAAACTTTTTGTTAGATTCATTATATCATATTATATAAACAAGCCTCAAAACTATTTCATAATCTAACCTCTTCTGCATTGGGCTCTCTGCACCATCGTACCCACCATCACTGTCTCTTCTTCCTATAGAGCCAGGGCTTTCAACTTGGCCATTCTCAGGACTAGACCTCGACCTTTCCCTCCTTTCATTTGGGCTCTCAACCTCACCCCTTTCGACTCTGGGACTTTCCTTTTTAAGTGGGCTGTCATTAGGGCTCATCCTCCTCGCCCTCGTGTTGTTGGGACTGCGACTGTACTTTCTCTCCCTCCTGCGAGGACTATCATTTCCTCTGCGGTTGTGACCATACTCTGGACTACCATGCCTTGATTTCTTGTAAGGACTTGGGCTACGTCTTCGGCCATAATCAGGACTTGTCCTTTCCTTTCTGTATGCAGCAACAGGACTAGCACCTCGTCCATAATCAGGGCTTCCTCTTTCTCTTTTGTAAGGACTGGGTGATCGTCTTCTCCTTTCAGGTGACCTATCCCGGCGCCTTTCAGGACTCTGTCCATTCCCTCTCGCATCATCATCCTTCACAGCATACTCAACCGAGATCACCTTATCCATCAGCTTACTGAACGAAAACACACATGCAAAACGTGAGTCTAAGTAAACAAAGCCATTAGATACTGAACTGGACAGGAACAAACCTGTTATTTGTAGCATCTAGTGCTTTGGTGGCATCCTCTTGTGCCTCATACTGGATAAATGCAAAATTCCTCCTTATCCTGACATTTACGATTTTTCCATATGGCTCAAAGTGTCTCTCTAGATCCCGGGTCCTAGTATTATCTGCATCAAAGTTAACCACAAAGAGAGTCTTGGAAGGTCTCATGTTGGATGAAGATCTCCTTGAACCACCACCAGATCTTCTTTCACCTCCACGCTCACCCTATACACAACTCATTAATGTTCTCAGTATCTCAAACCTCATAATTAAGTCTGCAAAGAAAATAAAATTCTTAGATCAGTCTCATACCTTTGTCCATTCAACACGAAGTCTGCGACCCTTGCGCCCAAATTCAAAGCGGTCAAGTGCTCGGATTGCATCATCAGCATCCCTTTCATCTTCCATGTACACAAAAGCAAACCCTAGAGAGAAAAAAAAAAGCCAAAAGCATAGATCTGAGAACATGAACTGCGAGAAAGTAAAACCAGGTTAAAACCTCCAGTAAACAAGAAGATTGTACTCCTTCCCTCAGTCTGATCAAAAACCCTTACTTACCTACTAACTAGAACAAATAAAATTTCGAATATTCCTAAACCCTAAAAAACTCTGCAAACCAAATGACCAGTGAAGCAGTTACAGACCTTGCAATGGAAATAATATGTCAAGGAACAACTGAAAATGGTGTGAATGAAAACAGAGTGCCTTCTCCATTCCAGAGGCATGTCCAAGTGTGAAAAGTCATGAGGAATGAAATGCAACTAAGATGGCAGTGCTATTGCAGATGGAAAAGGAAACAAGGAGATAGATTTCCCTATAGTCCATGACCATGGGCTGGTGAGAATATGGACATCGCAAGATTAACACATCCTGCGCCAAAGAAAATGCTGAGAATGGCGGATTTACATTAATCAAACTTTTTCTAAAAATCTTTCTCTTCAGAAGTACTTTCCAAGCTTCAACCAAGCTGCTTCTCATTCCTAGGCAGATGTGGTCTATGTTTAGTACTTCCTTCCAAAAGGGAGAGTCCTCCAAACCCTTCTTGTGTAATGACCATGGATGCAGATTTCATAGACACGCAATTGAGTTTTTCTTTTTCATCGCACTTAGGGGTTTATGATATAGCTTGTTCATCGAGGTTAACTACAAATGATTACATAAAAGGCAGAAAAAAAAAAAGAGAGAGTAGCTTACCAGCTTTCATATCAACCCTCTCAACCTTGCCATATTTCCTGAATAGCCGTTCAAGATCACCCTCACGAGCATCATACTCAAAGTTCCCACAAAAGACTGGCTTCATGCTTCCTGCATATATACCATGCAACCATGAATATTCCAAGGGCTTTTTCACCAAAGTTAACACTATATATCACCTAAATCTATTCTTTTGTATAGACTGTTTTGATCAGTTATTTACCTATTCACTAACATGTCAATAGCAGTCCTTGAACCACAAGCTAAGACCGAATCCATATATACATAAATCTTGATATAAAAACTTCAAATTTATAAGAGATATTTCAACTCCTATCCGCTAAATCCATACCCATTATTAAAACCAAAAGAACCCATGTTCAAGTTCATGCATCAGATCTAACTGAGAAAAAAAAAAACTCAGATCTGAACTAACTCACGAGAGAAAGCAAACGAGAAAAATCAAGAAAAAACATGAATTTTAACAGCCAGATGTGATTCAACTAAGAAAACAAGCATCACAACCAGAGATTTCTCCATCAACTTACCTGTGAAAGGATCAAATCGAATAATTTAGCAGCCGTTACTATGGAGAAGCTCTTAGATATTTAGTTTTTTGGAGATGGTAATAGTTATATCTACAATATTGGGCCACTCTATTAAACAATTAGTATAAAGCCCAATAAAAACATTTATTGGATATTTTCACTCTTAACACTTCTTTTTTCTTTTTAAAGCCGAATTTTTTTAAAAAAAATAAAAAATATATTAAACAGTTAGTTTGAAGAAAATTATTTTTTAATAACAAATAAATTTTTAAATAGTTATTAAAATTAAATATTATAAAATCAATACTTTTAAAAAATACCATCAAATATATTTTGTGATTGAACCAAACTGAATTTAAAATTTTTCCAAACCGAACTTTTAAATATCCACTGAACCGAACCGCCTATGATTAATCCGTACGTCCAAAAACAGAAACATGGGTCCCACAAGAAAGTGTGGGCCAGCCCAAATCCTAAAACCCGTGTCTCGACCGTAGAAATCTGACCCTACACTCCACTTCATTGTATTGCTACGTGGCTCGCTCTAGAACACCTTACACGTGTCGTGTCACTTTCATGCTTTACTTTCTATTTATACGAAAACCTTACTTTGTCGTTTTCTGCTCATTACCACTCTTTTTTTTCCTCTATGGGCGCCTCTTTGTCTCCGAAGATCTCAATAATAACGTGAGAGATTTGAGAGTGATAGGTAACAACGATAGAGACGTTTTTGGAAACGAATATTAACTTATAGATATTATTTTGAAATTATAGATATTTTTCTTGTTTTTTTACATTGTTTAATTAAAGTACTTCCTTGTGAGAATAGATATTTTTATAGATTTGATGTTATTTGTTTAATGTATAACTTGGCATGTTTGGTCTAATTATTTCTAGTTAAGTAAACTCAAATAGAAAGTATTTTTAAAGTGATTATATTTACAAAACATTTCACTAGATTTTGTGTAGATTTTAATATTTGCCTAAATTACCAAAAAGTCTGTATAAAGTAAATTAAAATTACATATTTTATTCCATATCTTTCTAAATTTTATTATACATATTTTATATTTATAAAACTATTGCTTAAAGTATTAAAAACGAAAAATATAGAGTAGACTAAATTGTTAACATTTTACCTTTTTCATATTCCTCAATAGTGTTATTATTTATTTCATTATTAACAAAGAATTTTTTTTCAAATATATAATAGACAAAATAATTACTATTATTTTGTTTCAATGTAGAGTTGGTTTCCCATATATTTTTAGAAAATATAAAATTTAATTGTTACTCATTAAATATTTTATATATTTTGACTAATTTTAGTTAGTACTATCTCTGCTTTTTTTAATGATGTTTAAATTTTTTTCATTGTTTTCTAAAAAATAATTTTCTGCAATTTTTATTTATTTTATTGATAAATTATATGTAATGATCGAGAATAATAAATAACTGTTAGTTAATATTTTTATATTTTTAATGGTAAAAAAATAATTATATTTAGATTTATAATTTATCTACTAAATAATGCTTCCTACTTATATAAACGATATCTAATATTTTTAAACACGAATATCCCCACGCTGGATTTGTCAAACACCTGTTAGACTAGTTACGTACTTTGATGTCATGTATAAGACAACTCCACTAATGCAAAGTGACTTGTCGAGGAAGAAGGAGAAACAAATTTTGACATCGGGCAGATAAAACACAATAGAGTAACATGTTTTTGTATTGATCGAATCAGAGTCATCGTCTCAACATCTCATTTTTCCCTAACTCATATCAACATCAAACCGTAGTTCTACACAAACCACTCATGTCTTCCAAGCAAAAGGAGAGGCGAAACCTTTGAACCAGACAAAGATAAGAAGGAAGACAACGAGCACGAATTAGCTAACATCCATGAAGACACACGAGGAAAAGGCGCTTAAAGAACTAAGAGCCAAGATCGGGAAGAAATGATCCATGTTATCGTGAAGTGTGTTTAAGAGTGCAAATTTATCAAGTTTAAACAAATAATCTTGTGATGATGTAACTAATCCAAATTGTCTACTTTATAAAAAATATTTTGTTTTGCATAATCCAAATAAATGGTGAAGAGATGGAGTACAAATATATATAAGTATGAGATTAAAAGGGTTTACTAGAGTCTCTTGTCCAAAACTTCAACTCGTGATTTCCGACAATAGAAGGTCGGTAGTTGAAGAGAAAATGGTTACAAGATAGATCTGTGTGAAGATTGAATGAGAGAAGAAAAGAGCGGAGGAGGAAGAAGTTACGGTGGTCGTCGAAGGAGCTCACCGCCACTAGAGATAAGAGACATAGAAACTAGTGTAGAGTGAGAGAGGAGATGAGAGTTGTGATCAAATGCATGCAAAATGTTATCTCTCGTTGCCTGCTTGTCATATCCTCTTTATACACCTCCACTACTTGCCAAGACACGACCATGTTTATTCATGTAGAGAATTTTCTAATTCTATAGTGACTTATTTATGCGATCAATATTTAAAACTCGTTATTCAAAATATTTAAAATTTTATAAATAAAAAACAAACTTATAAAACAATACCTTAAAACTTATTATATCATGAAAATTAGAAGAAGCCACTTAAATCTATATTTTTGGGATAACATGAATTGTAATGGTGATTGAGAGAAAATAAATAAATAAATTTGATAAATTTGGTAGTACGAGATACATCTAATATTTATTATTTAATTATTATTTAAGTAGGACTAATTAAAAATTGATCGCATTTAAATTTTAATAGTATATATTAATTATAATATTATATATTATTTGTATATATTTATTTATAAATTTATTTATAAATTTATTTATTCCAATTAAATGTTTTATCACATGTGGAATTTTAAAAATTATAACTTCACTTTCCTACAAATTTTGTAAAATATAATCATTGTATATTATTAATTATATTATTTGGATCTATAATTATATCATTTGAAAATATATATTATTTACAATCTAATATTTAATATTAATCTATTTATAAAAATTTGTAAAAAATATTATAATTATATTTTATATAATTTTATATTAAATATATATAGTTAAAAATATATATCGAATATTATATTACATGTACTAGTTGCCCACTACTGAATTAAATTCATTTTAGTTTTAAATAAAAAATAATGATGTTTTATTATTTTGGCTATATATGAGGCTGGAAATATCTACTCTCACATAGTTTAAGAAATTATTGTGATTATGTGGCTGTTATTTATTTAAAGTAATGTATCATATAGTGGACATTTTTATTTATTCATATAAGTTAATAATTTAATAAACTATGTCCACCACTTGACACTTGGTACACTACCCACAAGTAAATAACAGCCACACAATAGGGTATAACGAGTGAAGAGTCAAAGCCTTACCATATTGATCAAAGTACACGTGTCAGTCTCAGAGCTGCCTAACAGATTTACAAAACCGTGGGATTAGTATTCACTTCGCTGTGTCTTGTCCACGTGTAATTCCTACAGACAGTAACTCCGTGTTTGTTTTTTTTTTTCCTGAAACTAAAATATCTTCGACCACTATAAACACAGAACTCTCACTCCCATTTCTCTTTAACAAATCCACCTGAGAACTAAAGAGAGAGATAAATACCTTATCCAGTTTAATCTTAAGAGAGTATTGATCAATGGATTCATTTTCATCTTTCTCTGAAATGTTAGGTTCCGATTACGATTCTCAAATTTATATAGACGGCGGTGAGTATAGTCCGACGCTGGCGACGAGTTGTCCTAAGAAACCAGCTGGTCGGAAGAAGTTTCGTGGAATCGTCACCCAGTTTACAGAGGAGTTCGTTTGAGAAACTCCGGTAAGTGGGTTTGTGAGGTGAGAGAGCCAAACAAGAAATCTAGGATTTGGCTTGGAACTTTTCTAACAGCAGAAATGGCAGCTCGTGCTCATGACGTAGCCGCCTTAGCACTCCGTGGCCGATCTGCTTGTCTTAATTTTGCTGACTCGGCTTGGAGACTTCGGATTCCGGAGTCAACTAGCGCCAAGGATATTCAAAAAGCGGCTGCTGAAGCGGCGATGGCTTTTCAAGATGAGATTTGTGATAGCACGACGGATCATGGTTTTGACATGACGGAGACGACGGTGGAAGCTATTATGACAGTGGATGATATGATGACAGCAGAAAGGACCGATGCGTTTTATATGGATGAAGAGACGATGTTTGGGATGCCGAGTTTGTTGGCTAATATGGCGGAAGGGATGCTTTTGCCTCCTCCGTCCGTACAATGGAATCATAATTATGACGTTGACGGCGATGATGACGTGTCGTTATGGAGTTATTAAAATTATTATTATTATTTTTTCTAAAATTTTGTTTTATTTCCATTTTTGTACTATACTTTTTTTATTTTTTAATGATCCTTTTTAGGATGGATCCTTCATTTTGTTGGTATTGTGAGCAATGACTGTAAATGATTCGATAAGAGTGTTTTTATCCAAATACAATTTTTTGTTTGTGTTCAGTAAAATCTCGGTTCCTCATAAAGCAACAAATTAAATAATATAATGTGATATTATTATTATAATCTAAAGACATTTGTTAAATTTCCAAAATTCTAAAATTTTTTAAGGAGTAAGAGTTTAAGCACCATATAAATATAAAAAATTCAGGGTTTTTTACTGTAAATGACAAAAAAGTGCAAGACACTTTTGACAAAAAATATAAATATATATAGTAAAGTTCTATGGACTTATGTAAGTAGATAAAGTTTCATATATTTATAATAGAATAAATAAAACAAGAAACAATATCCAAAGTAAATAGCAAAAGGTAAGGGATTTATTAACAAAAAAAGTTTATATCACTTATATAATTCTATGGATAACAAAAGATACTAGTAACTTTCTATACATAACAAAAGATCCAGATCACTACATAAGTATAAAAGGACTCATTTAATCCAAAGAAATAACCAAAGGGCTTATTTGAAAATATATAATGTTTTGGCATAGCTGCAAATATAAATTATGGGATAATAAACAAGAAAAAAAATGAAATCGTAAAAAGTTTTGGGGTGCTTCCTGAAATTAAAATAAATCCAAGGCGTATTGGTAAACAATTAAAAAATTTATGTACTTGTGTAAATAGCAAATAGTTAGATCGAGATATTTATTTGGATCTGAACAACTTTAGTAGACATGGGCCAAATTGACAGATGTGAGTTCACACCAAATCCATAACCAAACCTATTACTTCGCGAAAAAGAAACGTTAAATAATAAATATCTCTGATATTTTATTATGATTATTTTTTTTTGTCAAACGATACCAAAACAAAAAAAATCATAAAGCAGACGTTACTCTCATCATAACGTCACATGACGCATTAGTATGTAATCAACTCCACGTGGCTCTTTGGAAGGCCTAGGCCCAGGCCCAGGCCCAGGCCCAAGTCAAATTTCCCGAGAAAGGAAGGAAGTGAAATGAATATGATAAGACAAGTTCCTTGTTGTGAAATCAGATAGTTTAGTCTGGGCCTATGTCACCGAAGGCCCGGGGAACAAGACCCAAAGATTGATCAGGAGTGGTCATAAATTCGAAACATAATCCGAAATTCTATATAAAAAATCCGAACCGAAACCGAACTGATTTAAATGTTAAAACCGATCGGTTAATAGATTAAATATTTTTCGGTTTTGGATCGGTTTCGGATTCGGATCGGATTTCGGTTTTTCGATTTATCCGAAATAAACCGAATTATACAAGGATTTTTTTAATGTTTTTATTTTCGGTTCGGTTTTTAAGGGATTTCGTTTTTTTTTGAGTTTTGGATTTTTTTTCCAGATTTTTTCGGTTATTCGGATTTTTTTCACGGATTTTTTGGATTTCGAATTCGGTTATTCGGATTTTTTTTTGAATTTTCGGATTTGGTTTTCGGATTAGGTTTTGATTTCGGATAATTTTTGTTTTTTACAAAACCGAATCTAAATCCAAAAAATCCAAACCAAAACCGAACCGAATTAAATTGGATTCTGTNGATTTTTTTAATGTTTTTATTTTCGGTTCGGTTTTTAAGGGATTTCGTTTTTTTTTGAGTTTTGGATTTTTTTTCCAGATTTTTTCGGTTATTCGGATTTTTTTCACGGATTTTTTGGATTTCGAATTCGGTTATTCGGATTTTTTTTTGAATTTTCGGATTTGGTTTTCGGATTAGGTTTTGATTTCGGATAATTTTTGTTTTTTACAAAACCGAATCTAAATCCAAAAAATCCAAACCAAAACCGAACCGAATTAAATTGGATTCTGTTCGGATTTTGATATGTTTCACTTCGGATATCCGAAAACCGAAAAATCCGAAACGAATCCGAATGCCCAGGCCATTGATGGATTTGAATCTGAGCTTGGGAAGCATGAATCGAAGTATTTGAGTTCTTCTACAAATTTTACTCAAAATCTAAGTAAGACCTTATAATAATACTTAGATTGTAGATAATTTACACAAGTGTAACAAATGACTATAAATGTACAACAATATTTATAGAAATTTGATTTTAGCAAATAAATGATACAAATTCATGACTTAGTTATATGAATACATTATTATTATTAGTTTTAATTAACATAAATTTCAGTTAATTATAACTTAACAACGACCATTGATGATGAGAAGCTGACGTCCAGAGTAATCTAATTTCTTCTCTCCAGGAAGATCCAAAGGCGCTTCACATTTTTCTTTCACTCTCTTCCATTAATCATCATCACACTTTCCTTTTGTTTCAGAGAGGTAATTAGGGTTTCGTTTGATTTTGGCGCTTTTTTTGATCGGATTTTGAACAATAACGATCCCTTGGACGTTTACAGGATAATCAAATTTTGAGTTTTCTCTTGTAATTTATAAAGAGAAACCAATTCGATGGATTTAGATATGAACGGAGGAAACAAGAGAGTCTTTCAAAGACTAGGTGGCTCTAATCGACCGACTGATTCAAATCAGAAGGTTTGTTTTCACTGGCGAGCTGGTCGTTGTAATCGTTACCCTTGTCCTTACCTTCATAGAGAATTGCCGGGTCCGGATCCGGGTACTGTTGCCACGTCGAATAAAAGGGTTGCTGATGAATCGGGTTTTGCGGGTACGAGTCATCGTAGAGGACCTGGATATAGCGGCAAGGCTAATAGCTGGGGGAGATTTGGTGGAAACAGAACAGTTACTAAAACAGAGAAGCTTTGTAAATTTTGGGTTGATGGAAATTGCCCTTACGGTGATAAATGTAGATACTTGCATTGCTGGAGCAAAGGTGATAGTTTCTCATTGTTGACTCAACTAGATGGCCATCAAAAGGTTTGTTTTTGTTTGTTTGTTGGATTATTCGTAAGTTGATGTGTGATTATTAGCCTATGTTGATGGGTTTTTTGGTTATGAGTTCTTGAGTAGGTTGTTACTGGGATTGCTCTGCCTTCAGGATCTGATAAGCTTTATACTGCGAGTAAAGATGAAACGTTGCGGATTTGGGATTGTGCTTCTGGACAGGTTTTGAGTTGTCTCTGATTGTTAATGTCTCATCTTTTTATTGTTGTTTGATTGACTTTCATTCTATTATCTATATTTGTTATACAACCATTCAATTTATAGTTGTCGTTGCTTCTTTAGGTATTAACCGGACCAAGTGATGTGTCGTTGTGGCTTTTCAGAACCCCTGGTTTTTTGGATTGACTATTTGTTAAGTGTCTTATCGTTTTAGTATTGTTTTTCCTATGATATAGTGTACAGGTGTACTTAATCTTGGTGGGGAAGTTGGCTGCATGATTAGTGAAGGCCCCTGGCTATTGGTTGGCATGCCAAATCTCGTCAAGGTAAGTTCAAAGTATGATTTAGGAGCATAGTTCCTTGACTGTCAAAATTCTTCTTATATTATCCTATACGTGTTGAGTTTTACTGTTGTTAGATTTTTGATCCATATAATTATGCAGGCGTGGAATATCCAAAGCAACGCAGACCTGAGTCTCACTGGACCTGTTGGCCAAGTATATTCACTGGTTGTGGGTACTGATCTGCTGTTCGCTGGCACACAAGTAAGTACTTTGACTGCCTGTAAACTTTTTCCAATGCCTTGGAGTATAATTATGTTTATCTTCTTTCTTTTTATTGTCTTCAAATAACATTACGAGTATCTTTGCTTCATCTCTGGGAAAACACTCCTGTGTTAAAGAAATCTACAGATCTATTGGATTTTGATTAATTGACTTACAAGGATATATCACTCTCTGTGTAGGATGGCTCTATATTGGTTTGGAGATACAATAGTACTACTAGCTGTTTTGATCCAGCTGCATCACTAAAGGAACACACCCTTGCAGTTGTCTCTCTATATGTTGGAGCAAACAGACTCTATTCTGGTGCCATGGACAATTCTATAAAAGCAAGTAGTGCCTATCATGTGTGAGCTAAAAAGCCCCGTTTCTGGTTTTTGTCTGAGCTAATATGTCTGCCTTACCGGTCTTTATTAGGTTTGGAGTCTGGATAATTTGCAGTGTATACAAACACTTACAGAGCATACTTCAGTCGTCATGTCTCTCATTTGCTGGGATCAATTTCTTCTATCAAGTTCACTGGACAATACCGTCAAGGTTCGGTTTTAACTCGGAAGTTTCTTTGACCTAGCTCCATTAACATCTTAACAATTCTTAATATGACATTATACCTCACTTGTCATATCTCTCCTTTTGTCTACTGTAGATATGGGCTACTACGGAAGGTGGAAACCTGGAAGTAACATATACTCACCAAGAAGAATACGTAAACTTCCTTATTAACCTCTCTTTTGATTCAATCTAAGATGTAACTAATGAGTTATCAATGTCAATAGGGTGTGTTAGCTCTCTGTGGCATGCATGATGCAGAAGCCAAACCAGTATTGCTATGTTCATGCAATAACAATTCATTGCATCTTTATGACTTACCATCGTAAGTCTTATCCAATGTTTTGTTTCTTTCATGAGTTTGAGTTTACAATTCTGTGTCCCTTTCAAAAGCTTAGTTCTTATGTTAGGTTTACGGAAAGGGGTAAAATATTAGCAAAGGAAGAGATAAGGTCGATACAGATAGGTCCCGGAGGCATATTTTTCACCGGTGATGGAAGTGGTCAAGTTAAAGTATGGAAATGGTCTATTTAAGTTCTTTTTCTTTCTGAGAGGTTGAATATAATAACATAACACAGTCAAGTTTGTAATGCATTGTATGTTCTTAAATAGGTTTTCAATCAAATCCGGACGAATAAAATGTTGACTTAAACCTTATTTCTCATTTTTGTACTTGTTTTATTCTTTGAATTATTTCATTGATTGTTGAAAAGAAACAGTTTGATTTCTACATAGCTATTAACTAAAATAAAATATTGGATTAATTTTACTCTCCACAAGGAAAAAATGTAAATCCTAGGGCTGGACATTCGGGTAAAACTCATTCGGATTCGGGTATATCGGGTTTAGGAATCTAGTACTCAATAGAATAATTTTGTCGGGTTTGATTCGGATTCGGGTACGGATCGGTTTCGGGTGAAGAAATACTGAAAAAGGAAAAAATTATTAAATTTAAAAAAAATATTAACTAAAATTT
>KE159157.1:230983-260372 GCA_000411055.1 Leavenworthia alabamica | reverse complement strand
CCGACGGATTCGGATTTAGGTACGGGTTTTTAGATTTAAGAGTTTAGCACCCAATAGAATAATTTTTCGGATTCAGATACTATTTTCGAATCCGATACTTCGGCTTGGTTATTTTGCCCAGACTTAGTAAATCCTACCTCATAATCTAGTTTTCTTATTTACAGGTTTAAGTTTTTCGTATATTTTAATATATAGTTTGTCTATCTTTCAATGATTTGTAAATTTTTCTTTAAATTTTCGTAAATGTCTATTTTTTTTTCTTATATATATTTTTGTTAATTATTATTTGATTTGTGTAGGCCTATGTCGGCCAAGCCAATATTAAGCAAATATAGACAGACAATAATACATTTATATTGTTTATATCTTAAGTCACAAGCACAGGTCCTTAAGAAGTACACGGCGCTTGTTACACGAGAATATGTCCCACAGCTACATACATACGCATTATGTTATTTATTTACTTATTTGATATAACCTAAAGTTTTCTACAATGCCGACCTCCAAAAGAATGTTTTTTTTCTTCTTCCTAAATCTTCTATATTACTAAAGAGTTGGTGAACTGTTGTTTAATTCTCCTTTAATATAGAAAGTTATTTTTCAATTAGAATATATGCTTATTAAAAACAAATAGTTTATAGTTTTTTTTCTTATTAAGATTAATTGAACAAATTTTGTGAAATTTATAAGAAATTAAAAAGGGAATTTTAGATTTTAGTTTCTAGAAACTTGTCATAAAATTTATAGATTCATGGTACATTGTAGGTCTGTAGTCTAAGTCTCTTGTCTTGTCCGTTTATAATTGATTTTGTTTGATCTGCTACGAAAAGTACAATAAACAACAAGACTGATTGTAATAAATATGTCTTTGATACTTTAAAGAAAGATACAACAGATGTAAACAGTCATAAACCAAATATTTTCATGAGTCATCAAATATGAGAAAATATCATTAGATTAATGAGATGTAGACACTTGAGTCCTAATTAATCATAATCACCTACTAGCCTTTGTTAAATGTATATATATTCTTCTTTTTCTTTTTTACCATATATTAAAACGAAATAAATCCACTTTTTTAAAATTATGGCTTTTATTTAATACCAAAATTATATTAAAAAAAAAAGATTTTTTAAGCAATTGCTTCACGGAAGCCATTTGTCATTTGTTCTACACACATATCTATAAAATCAATTCTTATTTATTTTATAAAGGCATTTTATCTATATAATAAAAAAGCATATATGTATATAATATATATGGCTTTATATTAATATGGGTATATAAATACAAACCTCACGACTAAAGAAAGAACAAAACACATTTGTTTTGTGTTGTTGAAATATTCCAAAGAACCATCACAAATCTCCATCCCTCTCTCTCTCCCTTGTTATCATCATAATGATTATGAGAGTTACGGTGTCAAGAACACACAAAGTTGCGTGTTACAGTCTGGTGGCACTTCTGGTCCTAACACTGGCGGGGTCCTTTAGAAACGGACACGTGGGAGGTGGCGTAGAGAATTATGAGGCGGCGACTATGGAAAGAAACGGTGAGGTTAAGAGAGGGAAGCAAATGATGGAGAGGCCATGTGAAGAGATATATGTAGTTGGTGAAGGAGAGACGCTTAATAGTATTAGTGACAAGTGTGGTGACCCGTTTATCGTGGAGCGTAACCCGCATATCCATGACCCGGATGATGTCTTCCCGGGTCTCCTCATCAAAATTCATATTAATTTACCTCATTAAGTCATTATTAGTTCAAGATTATATGGTTTTTATAAATGTTTATAAATGTTTATAAATTGTATAAGTAAATTAATGTAAGGTGAGATATGAATATGATGATGATAGTGTAGTCACGTATCTATTTGAGAACAGACAACTTTGACTATTACAGTATGATTCAATCGACACTTCATGTTTCTCTACTCTGCATGTTCTTTGGAGGTTTAAGAGATTTTTCTTGGGGATTTTAAACCTTTGTTTCATGGGTGTAGTGGTAAGTTATAACATGGCAACATCACATGTTTTTTTCAGACGTTTTTAAGTGAAGTAATGTAAAGCTTCGATGTCTTTGCATTTATTAGGAATCCTAAGACTTGTATAGTTGTATTGTCTCACTATTAGTTACTCTAGCCCTGGGCATTCGGTTCGGTTTCGATTTGTTCGGTTTTGGGTGAGTAAATCAATCGGAATTTTTTTATTTTTAATTTGGTTTTCGGTTCAATTCGGTTTGAATAAATATTCGGTTAACCGAATCATAGTCATAAATCATGTTTTGGTTCGATTTATTTGGGTTGTTCAGTGTAAATTAAATAGAACAAACCGAACCGAAAGATGAATTTTAAAATTTATTCGGTTTATTTGGGTTAGTCATATTGAATTCAGAATTTTTTTTTACCAAACAAATCAAACCGATATTTTTTTTAATTTTATTTCGGAACTAATTTTTAAAAATCGAAAAAACCGAAAAACCAAAAAATCGGAACCGTATAAACAGAATAAACCGAATATCTAGAGCTTAAGTTACTCAGTTTCAAATTTCAACCAATTATTATAGTTGCTCAAGTTTAGTTTAATATTTTTTTACGAATATATATGCATTTTATTTGGTGGCGTTTTATGTGATTTGATGGGCTTAGTGATAGCACTTGGGCCTAATTGGGCCTCACTTGTGGTTGATCTTACGCAACATCTTCCACTCATCCGTACTATATTATCAAAATGCTTACAAAGTTCTTGTGGATTATGAGTCTTTTCAAGATCACCTAGGCTTAAGTATACGTACTTGATGCAAGTGAAGCTATCTAAACCTTATAAAGATCGAACCAAACTAGAACTTCATAATCCTAATAGACTAAACATGGTTTGGTTTATAGGAAAAAGCCAAGAAACAAATGTTTGTAGTGCAATCATAGAGTCTCTCATATAAACCCTTTTCTACTACTAGTTATTGGAGGCCACACTAGAACCTAACTTGTCTTTATTAGTTTGTCTTTTTACTATACTGATTGGTGTATTTTCCTCGTACGAGACCAAGTGAAAATATTAAGATGCTTCATGTACGGACCAGCATCGTTGGATCTTTTGACTGACTAGTTTCCATGATAGGAACCATCTCCCAATAGCATTCTAGAGACCACTTCATATGGTACAAGTAAGACATCCATTATAACCCTACACACATTTCATTTCACTTGTCGTTTCTTTCCTCGAAATCTACAAAGTTTACAAAAAAGAAGAAGAGGAAATAAACCTAGAAGTCCCATTTCAAGGTTGTGTTCATTTTCTTGGTTTCTTTAGGTTATTAATAATTAATTACTTTATACACCATATACACATTTTTTTCCTCTAACATAATTGTTGCTTGTACATTTGTATCTATACATAAACAAAATAAAAGATTTACATGTTGTCTTTTTATTTTCAAGTAACAGTTCAAAAGTTGCATGATTGAGTTGAGGAACTCCACATGTGTTGCTCCTATCTGTTTTCAAGCCTATAGATCTTTTAACATTTAGAATCTCATTACTCGCAATTTAGAATACTTTTTAAACTATAAATTCTATTCAATATGTAGCTGTCCATTTGGTTAAGAACCGTTATGTTTTCAAGCAGAGTCGGTCTGGAGGGTAAGTCACATAAGCGATCGTTTAGGGCATCCACTAGTTTAGAGACGTTTTTATAGGTTTTAAGAATGATTAGGCATATTTTAGATTAAATTTTTTTTTTTGCTTAGAGCATCTAAAATTATTATAAATAGTTGGATCGGCCATATTTTTAAGGTTCCGGATCAAATTTTTGGTTAGCTATTCATCTTAAAATATACCCTTTCCATTTTTTTAAAGTATAATTTTAGTGTTAACATTGTCTTTCCAAAAATATCGTTTTATATTTTAATGCATTTTTAAATCTAATTTCTAAATTTACCTTGCATTCAAATATAAAAATATTTATATTTATATTATTATTATCTAGTTACAACATATTAAATATGAACACACTTATATTTAAAATATTTTTTTTAATTCTTATGAAATAAGTAGAACTTTACTCTTTCGGAAAAGAAGTGAGTAACACTCTTCATGCTGTCTTGATTATTTTAGATTATCTTTTAGTGGCATAAACACCATACCAATTAAATTCCCAATATTAAAAAGTGAGAACATGCTTTCATGATCATAAATTAATTGAGGATGGAGTAATGTCATTTTCAACAAAACATAAATCTATTTGAGATTATATATGCCCCCCAATTTATAGTGTGAGTAGAGAGATAAGAGACCAATCTCTCTATCATCCTCCACCTAATAATGCCAGAGACAAGCATGAACAGGTTATAGTGGATCAATAAAATGATTTTAATTGGAGATACTATTTATGACCAAAACCTATATATGTCTAATGGTTGTTGTCCTTTATAGATCCAGCATTGTTGGGTCCTTAAGATCTCTATCTCTATTACAGTAGATAGATACTTGAGCTCAAAGATAAACACATAAGGTTAACCCACACCTTCTTTATTGTAACCCTACTTACTTGTTACTACTTCTCTGTCCCTAAGTTGGCTACAAACGTAAAAAAAAATTGGATTTTTATATATAGTAAAAAAAATTTTTTAAAAAATTTGGCCCCTAACACATAAATTTTTCGTGAATCTCCCAGCGAATGTTTGATGTGCTTGTGCTCAGAGTCTGTCCTGCTCAAATTGTCAAATGTATTAAAGGAAACGTTAATCCAATTTTTTTGTGTTATATTGGGGTTTAATATTGAATCCCATTTCATTAGTGCCAAAATTTGTATTTTTTTCAAAATCTATGTACTCACATAAAATGTTTCTGCAAATTTATTTCTATGAAATACTCCTATTTTTTATTCTCATCTTTCTATTGTTTGTATGTAACGAGCTAATATTCCATTTGTTTCGTAATGTTATATGTAGTTTTAGTTTTTAAAATTCATTTCAAATTAGATATTATTTTAATATTTTAATATAATTTTTTTGTCAAAAATTTAATTAATATTTTTATTATTTATAATGATCAATAAAAAATATATCCATTTCATGAACTAGAGAGCATAGTTTTTTGCAATAGATCACTGCAAATAGTATACATGCCACATATGTTTTGACTGGCTTATTTAGCGGTTATAGTTTTAATAAACAGAACTAACCAATTATAAATGAATCCAAAATTATCCCATAAATAAATAAAAACATTTAACTCTAACTGAAACCAAATTCTATAAATTTATAGATCAAAAAAATATAAATTTTAAAATTTGGAATAAATCACTTTGAATTCTTTAACGAAAAATATATCAGTTTATAAAACATTAATACTTCACTTCATATTATTTATATAAGATGGAGAGAAATATAATAAAATAAAGAAAATAATTGGAAGAAAAAGACAAGAAAGTAAACTCAAAAACAGAAGAACAACAATGTGGAACCAACACTTACATATACAACCAATTAACCTTGGGAAACTCTTTTGTCTTGCCAACTANTTTTTTTTTTTTTTTAAATCAGAAGTATTTATTTATTTTTATTTCTCCATTTCCAATTGAAAAGATTATACAATCTTAAAATTTGTCTTTATTCAATTTTCTATCGTTCTAATTGGCTCTTTTTTACCTTTACGACAAACTGTTCTCCTGTTTAAATAAATTAATATTATAAGTTTACTAATAATTTATTTAGGGCAATTTTATAAAATATCAGTAAATTAATTTTAATTTCTACAAATATTATTAAAATTAATTTAAGATAAAATTACTATTTAATAATTCAATTGAATTAAAAATTAGATTATATTTTTGAGAAATTATACAAAACCCAAACAATAAATAGTAAACTCAACCACTAAATATTCAACCCAAATAATAAAAAACTAAACTCAACCACTAAATACTTAATCCTAAAATTAAATTAAAAATATGATTTTAATAAAAAATAGTATTTATATCTAATTAAAAAAAATAATGTAATTTTATCTAAAAAACTATAAACTATTATATTAAAAAAATTACTGATTTATTTATCGTTAACATAATTGATATAACGTGTTCGTAAACGTTTTTAACAATAATAAGATAGAAGAAACTATATACAGTAAACTAAATTATATCAATTTTGTTCAAATTTTGTTGAACTTAATGAATAAATAAACGTGAGAGCCTTAAATTTAGTGGTCAAAACGATAAAGTATCATATATAGACAACACAAAGTAAATTCAAATAGTTTTAAACACCTAAAGTGAAATAAAAAAAATGAGACAATAAAACAGCTAAAGACCTAGAGAGACCTATGTGTTAGTCTTAGTAAGCTAATGGTTATTTGTCCATGTCGCCAACGACAAACATGCAATGGAGTTATGGAGAGATACACAACACTTTTTTAGAATATCTATATAAGTAAACCCAATACAAACGACAAAATATAAATATCTAATTATTCTTTTTATTATATTTTAACGGAATATAAATAGTTATTTTGACTCCATTACAGTCAAAAATCTTATAATAGTTGATAATTCTTTTTTGGAATATAAAAGTTTATATTATTAAAAAAAAACAGTGGGCAAATACTATACGACTTAAAATGCTTGTTTATATAAAGACTCAAAGGAGCTTTGGTTCTTGTATCTTCTCGCAATACTCTCACTTACTACTTCTTCATTAACTAAAACAAGAAGTGTAAGAAATCTCAGACATGGCTATTAGTTGCGTTACAACACCTCCTGAGGAAGAAGACAAACCTATATTAGAGTTTGGAGATATTCAAACACCATTAATCTTCAACCCTTCAACACTTAACCTTCAACAAAATATTCCAAACCAATTCATTTGGCCTGACGATGAGAGACCTTCTATACACGTTCCTGAGCTTGAGGTTCCTCTCATCGATTTGAAAAACTTTATGTATGATCCTGCTTCTTCTTCTTCCTCCTCTACTTTAGAAGCTTCGAGACTAATCTCTGAAGCTTGTAAGAAGCATGGTTTCTTTCTTGTGGTCAATCATGGCATCAACGAGGCGCTTATATCAGATGCTCATGAATACATGGGCCATTTCTTTGATATGCCTCTTTCTCAAAAACAGAGGGTTTTGAGAAAACCTGGCGAGAGTTGTGGCTATGCAAGTAGTTTCACTGGTCGCTTCTCCACCAAGCTTCCATGGAAGGAGACTCTTTCTTTCCGGTTTAGCGATGAGAAGAGCCGTTCAAAAACTGTTGAAGATTACTTCTGTGATGCCTTGGGACATGGTTTTGAGCCATTTGGGTAAACGTTAAAATTTAAAACATTTAACATGTCTTTTGTCTTTTCCTCTGTTTTTGTTTTATATAAAATCTCATCTTAAACCAATAACATGTTTTGTATCATTAGAAGACTTATGTTATTGTTGGTTTGTGGTTGTAGGAAGGTGTATCAAGAGTACTGTGAGGCAATGAGTTCTTTGTCATTGAAGATCATGGAGCTTCTAGGGATAAGTTTAGGTGTAAACAGAGACTACTTTAGAGATTTTTTTGAAGAAAATGATTCGATAATGAGACTTAACTATTACCCTCCATGTCAGAAACCAGAACTTACATTAGGAACAGGACCTCATTGTGATCCAACTTCTCTTACCATCCTTCACCAAGACCATGTTAATGGTCTTCAAGTCTTTGTAGAAAATCAATGGCGATCCATTCGTCCTAATCCCAAGGCGTTTGTAGTCAATATTGGCGATACTTTCATGGTAACACATCTTGGTTAGAGATACAACATCCTTTGGCTCGTACCGGGATTTACTAAACCGGGATTTTAATTTATGTTGTTTTGTAGGCTCTATCGAATAATAGATACAAGAGTTGCTTGCATCGGGCAGTGGTTAACAGCGAGAGTGAGAGGAAATCACTTGCATTCTTCTTGTGTCCGAGAAAAGACAAAGTAGTGAAGCCACCAAGAGAGCTTTTGGACAGTATTACACCAAGGAGTTACCCTGACTTCACATGGTCTTTGTTCCTTGAGTTCACTCAGAAACATTATAGAGCAGACATGAACACTCTTCAAGCCTTCTCTGATTGGCTAACCAACAAACCCATCTAAGAAATAAAACAAATATCCATGTCTTGTCTTTATATTCCATGTATATGGTAAGATTTAATAACACTCTTAGCATTTCGTTTCTAAATCTATTCGTTAAATGTGCCATACTACGGCTACAAGACAAATCAAGAAGATATAAATATCAATTCATCATGATTATAAGAACGATAGGTTTAGGAAACCGTGAGGAGAATTATACAAAAGAACGAACACATCAGATGAGTACACACTAAGGTTAAAGAGAGAAACAATGTGCATCATCTTGGAGTTTTATCAAGAACAAACAAAACAAAACGTATGGGAAACCATAGCGTAGGTTCATAGCCTAACTAATAATGTTTTATTTTTATAATCTCAATTCCCAAATGATGGATTTGCGTTTCTAGTTCAAAGTAATTGCATTTAAAACTAGTTTACAATTGATTTAGAATGATAAAACTCAAAAATATTTTTATTATTATTTATATGTTTATGCGGATGATTATGTCCTTTGTATTAAAAATAGCTTCAGTCTCAAAGAGTCAAAGATAGACAAGTGAACTATAGTGGAACAGATACAGAAAACAATCCTAAACCTACCTCACCCTGGCTGATACAAAATCTACAAGTGAGTTTTATATTTGGTTCAACTGTAATTATCAGATCAATAGTAGTTTTTTCTGTCATGAGTTGCAAACCAAGTCAAGATGATGATGAGATTTTTGTTTTCTTGCTGCCATCAATGTCTCTCTTTATGAGCTCTAAGACCATTTCGTTCCATGTATCCACTGGCCCCGGCATGCACCAGTGCAAGCAGTCCTGAGGCGGAGGTCGCCCATCAGGTCCTCTTTTAGTGATCTTTTTTGGGTCGGGACTTCGGTATGGACCTGGATGACCATCATGGCGATATCCAAATGCTTCTGTAATATCCATCAGCTTTAGTTTAAGCTTCAAGCTATCCGCTACTTTATCGACTGCTTTGTGATATCCTGTCGCTTGCTTCTCGTGCATTATCTCTGTGAATCCGTTTTTCACTAGCTTCCCTGGAAGGATGGGTTCTTCTTTCCCAGTGCATGAACCACCTGTGTTCCAAGCACCACCCTCGTAGTGATCAGGTGAGAATGTTCTGACAATGGTCAAACCGGTGTAGTTAGGGTGATTAGCCATGGACTTTAGGATTGTTTCAACTGATATTCCGAATGCTTCCACATTATTGACTTTCATGGGTTTTGATTTGTCAGGCCACCACAGTTGCCCTCCCACGATCTCTTCATTCAATATGTAGACAGACTGCTTTGCAAACCAATGCCCTGATGAGAGGACAACCACGTCGAATTTTGGGATAGCTTCCATTATGCGCTCATCAGGAAGGTCCAGCTTTAGTTTGGTGACACCTTCAGGAGCATAATCGAATTTTTCGTTGAATTGATGGACAAGCCAAGATGACCAAATACGTGCAACCATTACTGATGATGATTTAAAATACCATCTCTGCATCTTTCGGCTCCCACGATTGACTGGCGTTTCAACCTGAAAACAGCAATCTAAGTTAATATAGCTAGCTCATACAATTTTCTGAAGATGAGTAAAACAACATCATAGATGATATATCCCTTATAGAGTTTTTTTTATCATCAATTATATGTTCAAGACAAATAATGAAAGAGTTACTTGCCTGCCAAAGAAGGCACAGCATGGACTCCATCTGATTACGAGCTACTGAATCTCCTATAAAGGCGAGTGTCTTGCCTTTCATCAGCTCAAGAAATTTCCTGGCGTCAAACCGAGGAAGGTCACACTGAGATGGTTTCCATCTCCAGCTCTCATATCCCTTGTCAGGTCTTCCATTGCCCTGACAGTTCTGCATCTGCGTTAGGACGGGGCAAGAGTTGTTTGTGTACAGAGGTCCCCCAGGATCATAAAACCAGCTACCTTGATACAAATCACACTCTACAAGCAATCAAAGATTTGAATGAGCGACAAACTCGTAACAAAAATATAAAACATGGAACAGCTGGAATCAAGAGAGGCACGGGAAACAGACAAGAACCAAGTTATAGAACTGCTTTACTTATTTCAATGCACCAAAACAGCGAGAAATCTCAATGAAATGCCCAAACAAAGCCTAGAAAATTGCCTTCACTATCTCCTCTCCAACCAACTTAAACAATCTAATCTGCTACAATCAGTTCTAGGAAATATACAGAAAACTAAGCTATAATAAAGCAAGATGTTCCAAATAAGAAAAAAGCTAAGTAAATGGAAACTAGCATGTTCAAAAGATAACAGTACCTGTTTTTGCTGCAGCCGGTTCAGAGTCATCATGTGGAGGAGATGATGCACTTGGATTATCTTCAGCCTTGGAAATACTGGTCTCACTTTCACCTGATCCAACAACAGTCTTCTCAGTTTTATCCGAAGAAACCATATTCTCTTTCTCATGTGTCAAAGGTGTCTCCAACTTCCTATCACTATCATCTGGAGTTGGTATTTTTGTGTTAACAATATCAGGTTTAGCAGAGCTAGACTGAGAATTCAGATTTTTCTCTAACATATTGTTGTCACTACTCTTCTGAACGCCTTTTGTTGTATGGTTGCTCGAAGATAAAGGTATTTCAACTTGTTTAGGAGTCGTTCCATAAAAGATACCACTAACTGAAGAACTGTTTGGATACGAAAGACGAAACAACAATCCGAAAACAAAGAATGATGCCAATCCACCGATAGCAATTGCAACTGTAGACACTTTCCGAGGAAATACAGCTGAGAATGTAGAAGCCTTAGGAGAACCAAAAGCCATGGCTTCCCTATATATCCAGAACCAATTCAATGCAAACAAGAAGAACAGAGCTTATAGGTGATAACTCACACTATCAAAATTCTTCCAAAATGAGGTTGAAGATAACTGAAGTCTACTGAACTAAGTGAATTTGTAGCTCGATTAACCTTGAAGCACTGGAACACTGTTAAAATTCCTCCAATTGCTTTCTTCAGGATCGAAAGCACTGGAATCTGGAAGAGTAACACTATGAGCAGCAAATACTAAAGGAGAAAAAAAATCAAACAACAACAGCATCAATCTAATAGATAATCTAACTTAGAGAATCGATCTTCAAATAGAAACTTAGGAACATTAATCAATTTGCACAATCAACAACCTAATCAGGAATATTTCTGTGAATCCAACTCAGATTCAGCTTAAAGCATTACGAATCCACCGACATATTTTCACAGAAAAAAAAAACAATATTATCCTTTTCACGAGAGAGATCCAAAAATGGAAAATAACGAAGAAGAAGAAAGATAATTTAGATACCTCGAAACTCTTGAGTATTTTCACCAGAGACGAGCAATTCACAGATCCATGTCGTCTTGTTCGTGAAGCGAGCTCAGAGATTCACAAAAAAAAAAAAAGTAGAAATAGTGATGGATAAAAAAATGAGGAAATCAAAATTAACAGTGGTTAGTTATAAACGTTAACGAAGTTTCATTAATTAACCAGGAAATAAATAAACGAAGTTAGTGGAGGTAAATTAA
This sequence comes from Leavenworthia alabamica, assembly GCA_000411055.1. Taxonomy (NCBI): domain Eukaryota; kingdom Viridiplantae; phylum Streptophyta; class Magnoliopsida; order Brassicales; family Brassicaceae; genus Leavenworthia; species Leavenworthia alabamica. Next base: position 248,758 of record KE159157.1, on the reverse strand, counting down.
TTAATGATTTGGTTTTTATTTAACAGCCACTAACGTCATCTGCGATTTCATCAACTGAGATGGCGCGCAGGTTCGATTTGTGATATCTTTGGGCTTCAGTTCAACTTATAAAGGCCCAATTTACTTTTTTTTTTGTCGTCAATAAAGGCCCAAATTACTAAGAACGGTTTTGATCGGACAAAACCCGTCGAAATCGGATATAAAGCGTCAGCAAAAACTCAGCATTAGGGTTTATACTTTAGAACAAAGTTGCCGCTTCGATTCGTACGAGTTTATCGACACTTAAGCTGAAGATGGGTTTCTGGGGTTAAGTTTCTCTCTTTGATCATATGCTTCAAATCTCATTTGCAGGGATTGATTTTGTTGTGTAATGCGTTCTATGGTTTTGCCATCTCTTTGATTCTTAGTTCTGATTATGTGTTCATAACATTTGCAGGACTTGAAGTGAAACCTGGAAAACCTCAGACTCATACAAATGAAGAAGGAAGGCTTCATGTGACCCAGGTATAAACTTGTCCTTGTACCTTGAACTCTCAGAGGTCGAGCTGATATGTTAGGAAATTGATTGTATCGTTTTATTATGTAATGTGTGAATGTATTGGCATCATTCAGGCAACTCTAGGAGCTGGTTCAGGGAAAGAAAAGAGTGTGATTCAGTGTTCGATTGGAGACAAGAGCCCTATTTACTTGTGCTCATTGTTACCTAACAAAATTGAATGTTGCCCTTTGAATCTTGAATTTGATGATGATGATGAGCCAGTTGAATTCTTGGTTACTGGTGACAGAAGCATCCACCTCTCTGGTTTCGTGGAGCCTTATGAGCAGCAGGATGATGAAGAATATGATTCGTATCCTTCCATTGTTATTAGTTTACTTAGCTAATTGTAGTTACTATCTTAAAAGTTTTCGTTGCTACAATATTAGAGATGGTATGGATATTGGTGAATCTGAGTCAGGGGAGTCATCTGACTATGATAGTGAAGAGGATGATCATTTGGATGAATTTGAGGACTTCCTTGATAGCAATCTTGAAATGTATCGCAAGACTTCTGTCCCAAAAAGTGGAGGTATTGTTTGCTTACAGAGATGCTTATGAGATTTGTATTGCACAATGCACAGTTCAAAATAGCATCATAGTTCTTCCAATTTTGTATGTGTGATTGCTTTATGTTCTTGATTCTTCATTCTTGTCTTATAACTTCAAGATTTGAAATTTATATTTCATAAAGATGATGGAGCTTTTCAATTGTATATCTGTATATGTGAACCTATTGTATACAGTTGTGGATGCAGATCGTCTTCTACATTTCTGTTTATAGTGTATATATATTGATACATGATTTGTTATCTTTCCTTATGCTGCTAAATGTGAATTTGAATGAATCTTTGCCAGTTGTTATCGAGGAGATAGAAGATGAAGAAAAACCTGCCCAAGATAATAAGGCTAAACGAAACAAAAAGAAGAGTCAAGCTAGTGAAGATGAGAACACAAAGAAACAAATTGTTGCTATAGAGAGTGCCCCTGCTCCGGTTCTGGAAAGTGAGGATGAAGATGAAGAAGATGAAGACGAAGACGGTTTACCTATTTTAAAAGAAAAATCACCTGAAATGGACTTGGTTAATAACGAACAAGGTAACAACAAAAAAAGGAAGGCCAAGGCTTCTGAGCAAGATGGTGTTCAAGAAAGGTAATGTTCACTCTAATGACGTCGAGGACATGGTCAACATATTTTATATTAGCAAATTATTCTACAAATATGAAGTTGTTTCTAAAATCTGTTTCAGCGTGAACAAGAGTAAAAAGAAGAAAAATCAGAAAGAAGAGAGGAAAGGTGCTGATGTAAAAGTTCAGAGCCAAACTTCTTCAGACACTAAAGCTCAAAATGAAACTGTAACCAATGCCATGTGAGAACTCTTATTTCTTTACTTGAGGACTCTTTTCTTTGGGGATAAACATAGAGTATTCATTTCATTTGTAAAATATCAGGAAGTATATATTTGAATGATTATTGAAATAATTAGGCCACAGATAAAGACGGTTTTATGAGTATATAACAGTTCTTTCAAAGCTTTTCTCATCTAAATCTATTTACTTTTCATTGTATTTTTGCAGCGCTGAAAGCTCCGAGACCCCAAATAAATCTGCTGAAAAGAAAAAGAAAAAGAATAAAAAGAAGAACTCAAGTGAGGAAGCTAGAGTGGAGAGTAAAACCGGTTCTAGTAGCGTTAAGAAGCAAACTGAAGAGGACTCCAAGTCTTCTCAAGTACGAACGTACCCAAATGGTCTCATTGTTGAAGAGTTGCACATGGGCAAACCCAACGCCAAGAAAGCTGAACCTGGAAAAACGGTTTGTGCACTTGATATCATATGATAACTTCAATGTCATGTAGATTATGCAACAAGGTGGTAGTGTGATAACAATGTTGGTGTTCAAAACATCGACTTTGGATAGGAAATAAACAAAACTGTTGCCTCTTATCAGACCCTTGAAGCTGTGTTGAACTCTATCCAATTGTCTTTGAATGCAGGTTGCTGTTAGCTATATTGGAAAGCTTCTGAAGAATGGGAAGATTTTCGATTCCAACATTGGAAGAGCACCTTTTAAGTTCCGTTTAGGTTGGTATTATAACTCAATGCAAAAATAATAGCCTTGGTATTGATTCCGAATGACTTGATTACTGATGCTTAATGAGCTTGTTGTAAACTTTGCAGGTGTTGGACAAGTCATTAAGGGATGGGATGTTGGTGTTAGCGGTAACCTAATTTTTAAACTTGGTTATCTTCACTTCGATAGCAAATACAACTTGTTTTATAAGTTATTGATTTTTAACAGGTATGCGTGTTGGTGACAAAAGAAAGCTCACAATTCCTCCATCAATGGGGTATATATATATATATTCAATTGCAGATCATTTTGATTGTGATGTTTTGTTAAACCTTTTCATGGACAATAGGTATGGCTCGTCTGGTGCTGGTGGCAAGATTCCTCCTAATGCTTGGCTGACGTTTGATGTCGAAGTGATTAGTGTTCAGTAAATCTTCCCGGAGATGGTAGAAACCTTTTAAAGATTGAATCTATTAATGGGGATTTTGAGGTAGCAGCTACAAAGATATCTTCTTTTTGAAAAATGTTTGTTTTTTTCAAGTAAGGTCACATAATTACATTTGCTTTTAAGTTCCTTATTGTCTTGTCTTGTCCAGATTTTGTAGCTTTGGTTTTTCTTACATTAACCTTTTGCAGATACAAAATCATTAAGCTTCAGTTTTACTCTTTCCAAAATGTTTCCCAGCCTTTCACTATACCAAATAATTAAATGAAAAATGGTTTAATTAAGTTTAGTATTTAAATAAAGGAAGAGTAATATTTTGGTCAATGATGATACTATTATGTCCTTGTCAACAATTAATTTGTGGAAGTCTCTAGTAAAGATTCTCTGTATGTCTCTTTTTATACTAATCACTACTCTGACAGGTTGCTTCTTTTGCAAGTTTCATTAATATCTTTGACCATATTTTTTTTTTTTTATATATTTATAATTTTTACTGGTAAAATGATGATGATTCATACGTCACCGCCGCAGATTCTCATTGGCAATCTCTGGCAGGAGATTTGGTTTCTGATAATCCCTGGTTAAATGAAAAAATTTTCACGCACTCAGGTTCTGAATTCTCAGCTTTTGTGGTTGCTAAGTATACATATTATGTGTAACAATTATAGCTTTCGAGCCAAAGGAATGCAAAAGAAGAGCTTTAGTTTATATAAAATACCAAAAGACAGAGTTTACATATAGTTTATCTCTACCATTCATATTCTTAAAACAATAAAACCAGAGTTTTCATCGTTTTTACTCACAATGCAACAACAACACATATACTTATTACTTTAAACTGTGAATCTGATACTCTGAAGCAGAAACGCCTAAGTTGTTTTTAATAGCAGAATTGATCTGCTTCAGTATCTTTTCCCAATCTGTCTCTTCCCCTGTGAAACCATACATGTTCAGGAGTACTGGTTAAATGAAAGTTCATAAAAACAAAACACAAAGATGATAATTTCTAAGTATTAAAAACACCTGGTTGAGTTACTCCTCCATTAACCTTCCTTCTAACTTCTTTCAAGAATGAAACCACTTTAGGATTCATTTTGATTTGATTATCTTCTGGTCTAAGACATATGTCTCCAACTTTTACACAAGTCACTTGGTTAACACAAGGACCATGTTTCCAGAAAAGTTTGAAATCGCAGTTACACACTTCGTCCTCTTTCTCATCACGTTCATGCTCTCTCCTCTCCACCTATACAAACAACGAAATAATATATTAAACCGGGTTATTAGGATTTCAACATTAACTAAACCGGAATTTATTTTAAAGCTTGGTTCTCAAGTGTCACCGAAACGACGATTGCGTCGTAGTATTTGACTTCTCCAGTCACTGAAGGACACGTGGCACAGACCTTAGTGCCTTCAACAACCTTCGGACATTCGAGATCTTGCATCTGTAAGGAAGTAACTCGGATCCTCTCTTCGAACTCTTGAACCTCGTCGGAGTTCTTGAAATCGTCCGGTGTGTAAAACTCGTCGTGCTCTTCGGTGAAATCGTTGAAACTAATCAAGAGAGCGTCACACATTTCGGAAACCACTACGCCGTACCAAGCCTCATCCTCTGGTGAACGGAACTCTAGTTCCGGAAAGTCTTCCTCACAACAATCGTCATCGGAGAAGTGTCCGGAGAATAACGTCGAACTAGCTGGATCAGACATTAGAGTTTGTTGAAAAGAGATGAATCTGAAGGTGTAGAGAAGACTTGAGGCCATGCAGGCTGCAGCTAGCTAGTTTTATAGAGTTATAATTACCTCTGTAAGTTTCACCGGTTAAAATACTCAAAATTACATTATTGACCCTTTTACACAATGAAAACAAATTATTATGTTATGGATGGCTTTTGAGGGATACATGGTAGGTATGGAATATTCGTTTGATTCGGTTTTATTCGATATTTGATTTGATTCAAATCGAAAAATTCAAATGTTTATAGTTTTCGAAGTAAATCAAATAGTAAAATCTATTATTCGTAAAAAACAAATCAAATATTACTTTTAGAATGACCGAATATTCGCTTATATTCGGATATTTATCACATATTAAAATATATAGTTATAAATATATATATATATAAACATAAAATTTAATGATTATAAGATTTATTTCCTGAATAAGTTTCACATTTTCTATATTATCATAATATTCGAATATTTTGTTCGAATATTTGGATATTTTAAAAATGTTTTGTATATATTAAAAATTTATTATTAAAAAATCAGAAATAGACAAAAAAATGAATCGAAACGAAGCAAATAGTTCATGAATAATATTCAAAATTTCGAATATTCGAATTTCTGAATATTCAAAATTTTTTGAATCGAAGCATAGAAACGAATCGAATCATAAATAGTGGGAAAATTCTGAATATTCGAACTCGTGAAGATTCATTAACTTGAGAGGTTCTTAACTTGTAACTTCTCTCCCTTATAAAGAGTTATTAATTACTCATTCTGTTTCTAAAATATTACTGTTTTAATATATTTTTTTATTTCAAAAATATTAATTTTATGTATTTTTTTCATTTTAATTTAAAACTGGATATTAAATATGCTAGTTGGGAAAATAGAAAAAATGACCAATAAAAAAAGTTAATAATAATAAGAAATAAAAAATTCAAAAAATAGACAAAAAATAAAAAGAAAATAAATCTTAATATATGTAAAAAAAAACCTTAAATATGAACAGAGGAAATATTAATTGCATAGCTTTTTTCTTGTAATTTAGTGACTCAGTGGTCCTTTCTTAGCTTTCTATTATAAAAAACATTAATTAGTGAGGTTACCATATGAGCCAAATAATATTTATTTAACAAAAAAAAATTGGAGAAACAAAGTGATAATTTTCTTGAAGTTGAGTTTTATCAATCTTGAGTTTATTTTCTAACATGGATACTACAACAATCACAAGATGAGATCACCTAAAAAAATAACATAGCATCTTCTTGTGTTAACAATCATCAACCAAAATCTGGAACTCATCATTCTAACAAGTCTGTGATAAGAAACTCACAACATCATCAGCTCGGAATCTCGTTATCAGATTGGCTATCGTCTCCAAATTCATCTTTCTCACCTTCTGATTCACTGTCATCATCTTCATCATCATCCTCGTCTTCTCCAACTCCATGTCCTCTTTGGATAGAAGAGAAAGGATCCTTGACTTGGTTGTTGTTAACTGAGTTTGTGTAGTAACTATGAACTGAACTCGTTGTGTTTACATGTGAGTATGGAATAGTTGATTGGGGAATAGTAACAGATTTGTTAAGCCTCTCGAATCTTGCTTTTCGTTCTTCGGCTGTAATGTTAAAGGAGATCGAAGATGGTTGAGATCCAAATCTTTGTCGTCTTTCTTTTGCTAGCTCTAGTTGTGACTGTTCGTGGCCCGCTATAAAAGTCCCTACCATTACCTGTAACAAAACGGTTTTAGAACTTTTAAGTTCGGAGACCGTAAAGATCGGAACATTTGAACTAACCTGAACAGGACCAGCAGCTAGAAAGAGACCAGCGAGTCCTCCACCAAAGACACGACCATCTGATCCTGCAAGGCAAACACTCATACCACCAGATCTACTTCTAGTTCCTCCGGAATCATTGTGCATAAACGAACCAGTCAAAGAAAGAATCTCAAAACGACCCTGATCATAATAACAAACAACTCAAATTAAAGGAAACCGTATACAGAGGATTATGTTCTTTATAATACATATGAGAAGAGAGTATTCAAACCTCATAAGTTAGAGTACCACCGGATGTCGTAGATTGACGAAGTGTAACATTGGAGATGGTACCATTTGCTGAAAGGATACAGATAGCATGAGATCTTTGTTGAGAGAATGTCATTATCTTCATTGTCACATCCTGCAAAAATCCATGTCTCAAGAGATCAGCTTAGCGGCTATGACTATGATGATCATATGATTCATAAGATTACAAATGAGTACTGAGAAAACCAAACCTCTCCAGCGTTTACAGTAAGTACATGAGGTGTAAAGTTAGCACCAACAAAATCTGCAGTTCCTGCAAAATTGGTTTCAACTGAATCAAGAGAAGTCAAAATCACAACTAAGTTATACAGAATCAACTAAAACAAACACAAGAATAGATCTTTCCACTAGCTTATGATTTCTGACACAAAAGATCTGTTCTTTCTTATTCAAACATCGTTCAAGTCAATTCATATGAGTCACATAACTAACAAAACTGCTTCCAAATAGAGAATTTATACCAGGACTTCTATCAAATTGGAACATTTGGGACTCGTTGATCCATCGATTGGACTTGCCACGTCCTCTTCCTCGTTTCCGTGGAGGATGCTCCGACGTCAATGGAACAGACGAAGAGATTGGCATCGGCGAGAGAGGTATGGCCAGAGTTCCATCGGGATTATACTTTCTAGGTCTTCCTCTCTTCTTTTTCAGCACAGATGAAGCGTTCTCCGTCGGCATTGTTAAACTAAACGGAAAAGCAGCATTCTTTGAAACGGTGGTTGGTGGGACCAAGAACGAGTTAGGGTTTTCAGGTCGTGGTGGTAGGTCCATTGAGTAACCACCATCAGAAGAAGCTTCATGTTGCTTCAAGCCAAAACTATTGTTATTATTGTTGATGTTGGTTCCTTCTCTCTCCTCCATCCGAACATAAGATCAGTGATTCTGTAGTGAAAGATTCCAACAAATCAGTAAAGCCCAGAGATCCTTCTCGAATCTTTCTGATCACGAAAGATTCAATTTTGTTTCTTGAAGCTCTTCTAAAAGTAAATGATTCAGGGATAAGAAGGAATAAAATCGAAAGATAAGATTTTTTTTGCTGGTGTAAAAACAGATCAGTAAAAGCTTAGTAAAGAGAGAGAAAAATACAGAGCTTCAATGGAAGAAATCTTAATTTCAACCTAAAACATTCTTAGTTATAAGATAAGAAGATAGATCTAAATTTTTTTTTTCCAAGGAGTGGTTTAAGTTGGGGGAGAAAAATTTTAATGGGTGAGGTGAAATTAGGGTTTTGAGAAACGAAATAAAAAAAAAAAATGGAAAAAACAGATGAATATTTTGGTCAAACAAATATTATAATTTTATTATAAAGAAAAAATGAAAGAGAAAGAGAAAGAGAAAGAGAAACTAGGGTAATGTAACTGTATATTTGAATAATTAATTACTACCTGGTTAATGGAAAAAAATTTCCGGTCTGGTAATCTTGGGTTGATTTTTTAGCGTAAAATTAATTAATTTTGTACATTGGTTAAGTACCAAACCAATAGAATTAAAATAATTTCATTTGGATATTAAAATAGGGGAAACAAAGCTGTAAAGCGAATTAGATAAGGTAATGTTTGAACCATGCCAGTTTGCTTTTTTGGGCTACAATAAACATTTAGATAGAGACAGATCTCTCTAAGTCTAATCTCGTTGACTAAACATAAACAGTTTGACTAATCCTTTACCTAACTCCCACAAACATTGTGGCCTCTGGTCCTTACGGACTTGTCTTGTCATAGTCCATTTTCATATGTCTATTATAATTGAAGTGCGGCGTCGTTTTGAACATTTGGTGTTTTCTCTGTGACCACTTGGCCCACATATCTGTGACGAGTCTTCTCAACCACAATTCCTTTTTTTCTCTCTCGTGGAGCTGATGGGAAAGGAAACTACTAATCTCAGTGATTTTGTTCTTCTACCACCGTCCTCATGGCTTCGCTTGCTCTTCCGTATTTCCTGACTCATCGTCTTCGGCGGAGGAACCTATGCAGATGTAATTTGTCCTCGGCAATGAATGAAAGTCCCACGGCGGTTGTGTGGTTTAAGCATGACCTCCGTGTTGATGATCATCCTGGCCTCCTCGCTGCGTCTAAAAAAGGAGCCATCATACCTCTTTACGTCTTCGATCATCGCATTCTATCGCGTAAGCTCATTCATATATACATTCCAATCCAAAATGTTAGCTCGATTAGCGGAACAAATTCGAATCTCATTATAGATACGTTTGCCTAATCGATGGCTAGCGTCTAGCGAGATGTTTTTAGTTTTTGAATCCCTTTGTAGAGTAGAATGGTGTTCGTTCAAGTATCTAATCCAACAGCTTTATCTCTAGGATACACAATGGACACCTTAGAGCTGGCTATTATAGCATTGGAAGAGTTAAGAAGTTCCTTGAAGAAGCAAGGATCTAATCTTATGCTCAGATACGGGAATGCAGAAAATGTCGTTGAAGACCTTGTCAAAGAGGTAAGTGTAACTTCACTCGTAGAACTTTGCATTCTTAAAGCTTCGAACCACACGTTTTGTATTGCCAACAGGTGCGAGCTCCTTTTGTCTTTGTGGAAGAAGAGGTAGAATACCATCTATGTGAGGTTTTGGCTGCTGTTAAGAACAAATTACAAGGCGTTTCTTTACATGGAGATTCACCTAGGCTTGCTGTTTGGCGGACTCCTTTTTATGAGAGCCAAGTAATGTTTTCACTTCTTTTGGAATATGTCAGTTTCTACGTTGAGTTGAGATGTAGAAGTTGTTACTTATGTGACACTTTTTTGGTCTTCCAGAGCTTGACGGATCTGCCACAATCTTGGGAAGAGTTTAGGAAACTAAAGCTGCCTCTCACTTTGCCAGTTCCTGCAGCAAGATTTTCATCTCCAGCAAATGAATTGCAGTGGGGTATGTTTTTTTTTTCAAATGTCATGGAGCTGGATCTCTTGCTTAGGAATTTTCTTTAGACATCTGATTTATGACTCTTTTAACGCTAGGGGAAATGGTTAATGAAACATGCTCCAGGTCCCATGCCAACACTTGATGGCCTCAAGGACTATATAAAGGAAAGCTTATGCGAAAATGAAAATAGCTGGAGGGACATGGCACAGGCTTCTGCACAGAGAGTATTAATGGAAAGGATTGGTCACATGAAGGAAAGCAGTATGGAGCCAATTGTTGATGGAAGTTTAGGGAAAATGGTACCCAACTCTGCTTTTGTCACAAGGAAAAGAGATACTGTTGGAGGTGGAACCGAGGTTGTACTGAATGCTTTAGCAGGATACTTGAGGTACTTGGAGGGCACAAGTCGAGATGACTGGCAAGAGTACGTGGGTTATTCTTAATTCTCACGTTATTGTGCTTCCCAGACGCATATTCTATTGAAGTTTTTAATGGAATGAATTTGGGTATAATCGTATATCTTGTTGAAGAGTGAACAGCGTTTGTTTTGATACTGACCAGGGTTCATGCTAGACTTCGTGATGCTGAGGTTAGGCCTGGAGCTTCATTTTTCAAACTTTTTGGACCTGTCCTCTGTCTTGGTATTGTATCCAGAAGAAGGGTTTACTATGAAGCAATCGAGTACGAAAAAGAAAGGAATGCTGGATTTATTTCTCCCTTTGGATATTCAGCTGCTACAGTGTCTGCTGCAACTGATACTGTGTGCTCTATGGAGGTACAAAGACTCAGTGACATATTTCTATACCCTTACTTTCTTTTCCAAAATGTTTGAAGCTCTTTGATGCTTTTTGGCAGTGGTATTCTCTAGTCGCTCTAAATAGAGAGAGGATTGATGAAAAAAGGCGCTCTATAAGGATTTGGAGATGGAAAGGTTATCTTATTCAGGTTTATGTTATTCCTCATAATTCTCCATGGCTTTCATTGGTCATTTTTGTAGTCACACTTCTTGATATTTTTATATTAGTGTATCGAATTTAAATGGGAATCACTTACTTGTTTCAGTACACAGTGGCTGGCGATGAAGGCCCTGCTGTTCTTCTTGTGCATGGTTTTGGTGCTTTTCTAGAGCATTACCGTGACAATATAGACAGCATTGTACATAGAAAAAACCGAGTATGGACCATCACAGTCTTGGGTTTTGGAAAATCAGAGAAGCCTAATATCATTTACACTGAGCTTTTGTGGGCTGAATTGCTGCGGGATTTTATGATTGAAGTAGTAGGCGAACCAGCACATTGCGTAGGGAACTCAATTGGTGGTATGCACTCTAAGTTACTGAGCTGTAATATATGTGTAGAAACGGCACAAATAGTTTATAATACTCATCTAATCGTGTCTAAATATTCACCTTTATCAGGGTATTTCGTTGCATTAATGGCCTTTCTTTGGCCGGCCTTGGTTAAGTCTGTTGTCCTTGTTAACAGTGCGGGCAATGTGATTCCTGGATACTCTCCTCTCCTAGTCTCTAGAGTATGTATCATTTGAATTCATGAATATATAACTGAGTTTTTGTATAATAGAAGATTTTTGGCTTGGGAAGTTAACTACTTACCTGACACATCCTACCTGTTTTTCTTCTTATTTCAGGAGAGGCGAGTTTCATTGGGTGCAAAGCTGGGTGCTCGACTTCTTCTCTTGTTCCTACAATTCAATGTCAAAAAGCTATTAAAGGATTGTTATCCAGTTGTAAGTAATATGAAGATTTCGACATCTACAAGAACAAAATATATATGCTCAACATTGTGCCGGATTTCTAACGCAATTGCTTGTTTATGATGCAGAAACCTCAAAGAGCTGATGACTTTCTCATTACTGAGATGCTAAGAGCAGTATCCTTTGTTTTGATGTTTTATTTTCATTAATTGATTCATGATCCACAAGTAACATATTGACGATGGTGACATTTGACCTTAAACACAAAAATAGTCCCAAGACCCTGGTGTAGTTATGGTCCTGGAAAGTATCTTCAGCTTTGATCTTTCTCTTCCTTTGAATTATCTTCTCAAAGGGTTTGAGGAAAAAACTCTAGTAATACAGGTATCAAGACTCTAAAACATTTAATGAATCTTTATTCTAACTTCTATTAGGGATTACTGGATCAATGATATACATTGGTATTATTCGTGTATTAGGGAATGAAAGATCCCATATCAGATCCGAAGAAGAAAGTGGCCTTACTAAAGGAGCTTTGTCCAGCCATAGTGATTAAAAAAGTTAATGCAGGTAAAAACAAAAACAAAACTTAACTGGTAAAAGACTCTATGTACCATTCTTCCTAACTCCTTTGCTAATACAGGTCACTGTCCTCACGATGAAATCCCAGAGGAGGTGAATCCGATTATAAGCGAATGGATAGTGAAGATCAATAATGATGAACAAGAACTAAAAAGCCTTATCCCAGTAAATTTACCACAGTAATAAACAAATTTAAGGATTTGGTCAACGTTAGAGATGATATAGCTTGTTTGGTCAACATCCAGGAACTTGGAAATTTCTTATATATGGTCTTTGTTTATTTAATCTTTTTGTGAGCATGAGTTTATATGATAATGGTTATTTTTAACCGTAATACTGTAATAGCATTTGTTTGTTTTATTTTGGAGGTGTGTCCATTGACTAGTCATGTCGCTTCTCAAATTTGACCATCTATATTCTATGCCCAGGGGACGAGAAACTGTGGCGAAACAGGTGCTGTTTAGGGAGTCCAAAAACGACAGAGCGTTCAATTTCAAAATTGGAGAACTGCAAGTTCACTTTTACTTGAGTTTCAGATTCACTTTTTTGGCAGGTCGCTTAAAAGTTGAAAATACAAACAAAAATGAAAAATCCCACCAAAAACGGTGTCGCGGAACGTTGTGTGAATTAATTAGGCGCACTGCTCCTCATTATTTTTATTCGCCGTGATCCGTTATCCGACGATATTATTGTCTGCAATCTGAAAATCGAAAATCCAAATAAAGGAGGAAATCGCAGACAGGTGAAAGGAAGAAGAAGACGGAGCAAGATGTGGAGAAGACGCGTGGCTTTACTTTCTCCGATGATTTCATCATCATCGCGATCCTTTTTGCTCAATCAGGTATAAACGTTTTCTCCTGTTTCGATTTTCAAATCCCGATCGCTTTTTTAGTTTCGTCGGTTGAATGTTTCATTAACTCAGCTCGTCCATTACTTGTTAATTTTATAGTCGGCTGAAGGCCTCAAAGTTGGAGAATCTTTTGCAACGGACGTAATAAATCAGGTATATAGATCAGGAAAATATCTCTCGATCAGGTTGATCTCCTTAATTCGTTGATTTTGTTTCATTTATAAATATGTGTGTTTTCTCTACTCTCATATTTCACAGAACGAACGGATTTTACCACGGAAAGGAAAAGCTCCATTTATCACGTTTGTACTAGGTCAGTTTTTGATTCTTTAGGTTTTAATATGTTGTTGAAACGTAGGAGTTGGATTTTCCTGGGAACAACTTGGAGATAATAAGCTCACTCTTAATTGTTCTTCAATCATGGCTTTGGCACACACCATTCGTATCAAAACTTTATCATGTTGAAAATGTTCATTCCAACAATTTGAAGTTAATATGCTGTATTAATAGGAGGTCCTGGAAGTGGGAAAGGTACACAATGTGAAAAGATTGTTGAAACCTTTGGATTACAACATCTAAGTGCTGGAGATTTGCTGAGGAGAGAAATCGCACTAAAAACTAAAAATGGGTAGGACGATCTAGTCTCTATATTTCGACTTGTATTACTAACTATACCTCATATGTTTGTGCTCATCTCATGATTGATGGGGGGATCTTGATTTCAGGGATATGATTCTAAACTTGATTAAAGATGGAAAAATTGTTCCCTCAGAAGTTACAGTAAAACTAATACAAAAAGAGCTGGAATCGAGTGAGAGTTGCAAGTTTCTCATTGATGGTTTTCCACGAACTGAGGAGAATCGTGTTGCATTTGAACGCATTGTGAGTAGTCTAGTATCTTCTTTTACATTGGAAATAATACTGTTGGAACTAGGCTTTCAACATGAAATACCTCCTTGATACTATATTACAGGTAGGAGCAGACCCTGATGTAGTACTCTTCTTTGATTGTCCTGAAGAAGAGATGGTGAAACGTGTCTTGAATCGTAATCAGGTATTTATTTTAATCTACTTCCCCTGTAAGTTTTATTTCAGTTAACAGTGTCAATGAAAACTGATTCCTTGGGTGTTGTAGGGTCGAATCGATGATAATATAACTACAATGAAGAAGCGTCTGAAAATCTTTAATGCTTTAAATCTCCCTGTTATCGACTACTACAAGAATAAAGGAAAACTCTACACTGTAAGTTCTTTGCAAACATTTTATGACTGCTGCTCATCTTCGGTTTTATATCTAATATGTTTTTGATTCATATCTTTGGTGCAGATTAATGCAATAGGATCAGTAGAAGACATATTCCAACAAGTTGTACCTATTTTCAACTCATTTGAGGTATACAACTCTCACCATTTCAATTCATAAAAAAGTCTTTCAAATTTGTATCATCTTGTGCTTTCTGCAACCAAATTCTAAGTGGAGAAGACTTGTATGTCTTTAGAATTCCTGCCATGACATGACATAATCCGGTTTTTCGCACCGATCAATCACTAACACTTTACATATTGTGTGTGAGCAGCAATTGAAGGAGAGTCGGCATGTACATCCAAAGTCCCCTCTCGGTTCAACTTTGGTTGAAAATTCTTCTTGACAATAGACGACGACGACGACCAGTATGAAATTGGTTCATTGCTCTTTGAATTTTGATGCAGTATTTTTGCAAAAACGCATCGCATCGTTTTGTTTGTACTTTTGTAGTAGAGTATCATCATCATAAAGTAAACAACAAACAATATAAAATACTTAAATAATAAATTCTCAGAAGCTCTGCTTCCATTCATTTATCAAAAGAGAAGATGGTGATGAGTATGATTGTACACAAACCAAGCTTCTTCTCTTATCCATCTATATCGTCTTCTTCAATGAAAAAGAAACCCAGATATCACGAGCAATTGAAGCAAAAGCAAATTCAAAACAACAACAACAATGGATTCACTTCTCTAGCTTCTGTCAGACCATCTCCCACTCCTATTTTGATCGGAAAACAGTCAATTCACAGGACCCAGCTCGATGCCTTAGACGCCGTTATTACTGACCTCGAAACCTCTGCTCTAAAAGGCATTTCGTTCAACGAACCTGAGATCTTTGCTTCTCTTCTCGAGACATGCTACAGCTTAAGAGCTATTGACCATGGCATTAGAGTTCATCGCCTTATCCCTTCCTACTTCTTGCGTAATAACCTAGGGATTTCATCGAAGCTTGTTAGACTCTACGCGTCTTGTGGCTATGCGGAAGTTGCACACGAAGTGTTCGATCGAATGTCTAAGAGACAATCATCGCCTTTTGCTTGGAACTCTCTTATCTCAGGCTACGCGGAATTAGGTCAGTATGAAGACGCCATGGCTCTTTACTTTCAGATGGTTGAAGACGGCGTCAAACCAGACCGGTTTACTTTCCCACGCGTTCTTAAAGCTTGTGGAGGCATTGGTTCTATTCAGATTGGAGAAGCAATTCATCGTGACTTAGTCAAGGAAGGTTTCGGATATGATGTCTATGTCCTCAATGCTCTTGTTGATATGTATGCAAAATGTGGCGACATTGTTAAAGGAAGGAATGTTTTCGACATGATTCCTCATAAAGACTATGTTTCCTGGAACTCCATGTTGACTGCTTACCTTCATCACCGGCTGTTACATGAGGCGTTGGAAATTTTTCGTATAATGGTTCAAGATGGGATTGAGCCTGATAAGGTTGCTATCTCCAGTGTTCTAGCTCGTGTTTTGTCTTTCAAGCATGGACGCCAGTTACATGGATGGGTAATTAGACGAGGAATGGAGTGGGAATTATCAATTGCTAATGCTTTAATTGTTCTTTACTCCAAAAGAGGACATTTGCATCAAGCTTGCTTCATATTCGATCAGATGCTCGAGAGAGATATTGTATCTTGGAATGCTATCATATCTGCTCACTCTAAAGATTCTAACGGTTTAAAGTATTTTGAGCAGATGCAGCTTGCTAATGCTAAACCTGATGGTATCACATTTGTCTCAGTTCTATCACTCTGTGCTAATACAGGAATGATAGAAGATGGAGAGAGACTGTTCTCTTTGATGTCAAAGCAATACGGGATAAACCTGAAGATGGAACATTATGCATGTATGGTGAATCTCTATGGAAGAGCAGGGATGATAGAAGAGGCATACTCAATAATTGTTAAAGAAATGGGATTTGAGGCTGGTCCAACTGTTTGGGGAGCTTTGTTATACTCTTGTTACCTCCATGGAAATGCAGATATAGGAGAAGTTGCTGCTCAACATCTTTTCGAGTTGGAACCTGATAACGAACACAATTTCGAACTGTTGATGAGAATATATAACAAGGCAAAGAGAGCAGAGGATGTTGAGAGAGTAAGGCAGATGATGGTGGATCGAGGATTGGAGACATAAACTAGTTCTACTCTAAAAGGTACGTATGAGTTTCATTTTCTTAAATCAGCCCATGTGATCTTACACACACAAGAGACTTGTTTGTTCCTAGAGAAAAATTATCACATGACAAGTGTGAACGTGTCTGATTGGTTAGCCGTTAGTGGTTGTTTCAGCTTTTCTAGGTTATCGTGGGATGTCTTCTGCTAAATTTTAGTTTTTTTAAGCTGCATTATTCAATTGATATAAGCCACTTCTCGTGAACAGTGCTTCATATGGGTTTAGTCATTGGTCACGTGCATCGGGACCCACCAGTTGCATATTTAGAAAGCTAGGATCCAAATATGCTGTCTGAAAAAAATCATAAGATAATGTGAAGCAGTGTAAACAGAGTAGAAGAAGACAAATCAGTTCCAGCTCTTATCTTCTGTTATTGATATTCATTTCACATTTATTGATGTTTCACTCAACTCCCATTTTTACTCTTAAAAAAAGAAATAGTGATTTGCGTGTTTAAGGATCAATGTATCTGCATCCACTCATTTATTAAGCCTCTCTATAAATTTCTGAACCCTTTTACTGCTACTCCCACATTTTAGTTGCTCAATTAGAAACCCTAAAATGGCGAGAAGTTTCGAGCTTTCTCTGATTCTCTTTGTTCTGTATATTTCCACTGCAGCAATAGCCATGGCCAGAAACCTTGAAGAGGAATCAAGTAGTGATACAGAGTTCATTAAAACTTCTTGTGAGACTACATCTTACCCAGACCTATGCTTCCAGTCTCTGTCTTCATATGCAAGTGAGATCAAGAAGCAGCCACTTAAGCTTGCCGAGACAGCGCTTGCTGTTAGCATGGCCAGAGCAAAGTCAGCGAAAACCTATGTCTCGGAGATGACTGACTATAATGGAATCACAAAGAGGCAGCATGAAGCTGTATTGGACTGTATAGAGGAGATGGGAGATACTGTTGACAGGTTGAGCAAGTCGCTGAAAGAACTGAAGAGTCTGGAAAAAGGTGAGAGTGGAGAAGACTTCTGGTTCTGTCTGAGCAATGTTCGGACGTGGACAAGTGCAGCTCTGACAGATGAGAACACATGTCTTGAAGGTTTTGGAGGGAAAGCCATGGATGGGGAGCTGAAAAGCTCAATCAGAACACACATTGTGCGTGTGGCGCAAGACACGAGCATTGCCTTGGCTCTGATCAACGATTTTGCTTCCAAGCATTGACAATAATTCAAAGGTTTGGTGATGGGGCCAGAGTTTTTCTCTTGTTATTTGGTTTCTATTGATGCAGTTCGGTTTGGTTCTTACTTATATCAGTTTACTTATGAAACAAATATGTGAAATTAATTCTAAAATGTTACACAATGCCAAAATTTGGATTTTTTAATTTTATTTTGTTTTTGCTGAGTGAAATTTTGAAATTTATATTAATATAGAAAAATGTCGATGCTCAAAATATGTAGCT
>KE159157.1:215688-230856 GCA_000411055.1 Leavenworthia alabamica | reverse complement strand
AAAAAAAAAAAAAAAAAAACAGATGCCAATAAATATAATGAAAATTCAATAACTTAAATAGTTATTAAGAAGGGCTAAAGTATTGCTTGTAGTTCTTGAAAGCTCAGAAATAACCTTCTTTACCATCTTCTTTGTCTCCACAGTCACTTTCATTTCCTCGAACCCGTCTGTACACGTTCCCTCGTCCGTCAACGCTGAGCTCGCATACGTCCTCACATTCGTTAAATGATCCTCCGCAGATTTTCCTCCGCTTCTTAGATACTTCATCTCGGCGACCGCTTGCTTGAGCTCGTAGACAGTATCCTTCATCTCCTCGACACAGTCCTTGAGGATCAAGACTTCAGGATCTTTAGTGGATTTTGCCTTTTTGAAAAGGTTAGAGATAAATAATGTGGCGTTTTTGGCGGATCTGACGTTGAGGTATAGTGATGTTGTACAAAGTTTGATTGGGTCGGATTTGATGGTGGATGAGTATGAGGATAATGAGTTGTAGCATATTGTAGGGTATGTTGTTGAGTTGCATGCTTTTTTAACGTACGTTGTGTAGTTTTGGTATTTGGCTCGTGAAGTGGCTGATGTTTTTTGGAGGCTTGATGAGTTGATAAAAACGAGGAGAGTTAGAGAGAATATCAAGAAACGCGACATGCTTGTGGGTTTTGTAGTTTCGAGTTCGAGTCTTTGAGAGAATTGAGAGAGAATAGAAAATGCAAACTTTTTGGCAAATTGTGAAACTATGTAGTATGTATATATATATATATATACACACTTATAAGCTAGTATAAATTTGCAAAACCTAGGCGTCTGAATATAAACAAAAATGAAGATTATTACAAGTTCATTCCGGTGTTTAAGCAAGGTGGCACATGATGAGATATGATGACCATGGAATATGAACATGACCAGATCTCTTATTCCGGAGAAACAACAAACTTTTTTTATTAACATTGTACTAATTAACTTTCTTCTGAAATTATTAAGAAATACAGATCCACTTATCATGTAAACTATTTGGATTTAATGGCTGGAATTTGCACATAATTTATCATTTAAAGATCATCCTCTTTATTGAGTCATGAAGAATCCTACAATTAAAAGATCATGTGGGATTTGATTTCACAAAGACAGCCAATTTGACCTTAAACAACTCAAGAACCACATTTTTTCTTTCTTTCAGATCCATGAGATTGGGAAGGAATACTACAGTCTACAATGTGAGACACAGACCGGAGAACTTCACTTCCCCAGAGCTGGAACAACACATAAAAGGCTCAGCAAAATATGAAAACCAAGTTGATCAATACCATTAACATTAGCTTCAAGTGTCCATTTAATACAGCTGTTGCAGCTGAGTGATGTTGTTCCCTGCAACAATCACAAAGAAGATTCTCATCAACTAAAAGTACATCAAGACATAGAGAAGAAAAAGTTTCAGATACATACTTCTGTAAGTTCTTAAGAGCACCACAGTAAAGGACATTATCAGGTGGATCCATTTCTGTCTTTCCATCCTCTTCGGGGTTTGTGATTCGCATATAAGTTTCTTCACCAAGATACCATCTGTCAAGATTCTCTACTCGAATGTTCCAAACTCCAACATTATCAAGAGAAATAAGTACAGCAGCCCATGCCCCTGGGTATACCTAAGTTAAAACAAAACCATTAAGAAAACTTAATAGACAAAGAGTAGCTTGAGTGATGCTTATAATGTATGAACCTCGATTGTGCTTCTTGATATGGCATCCCAGTTGTTATATGAACCCTTTTTGTCTTCTGACCATATACCAAAGTCCATCCTGTATAACATAATACATCAACATCAGATTTTTGATAGATATTAAGGAGGAACTAGAATAGATGACATGTTTTCATGTTTTTTTCTTACCCAACAACAAAAAATGAATAGCCATCAACATGGAAGCTCGTCATCTTGGTGTCGTTGTTCTGGAAAACAACTTGTATAAAGCCCTTGTATGTTGCATTGATCATAGATCTGTCCAAACGAGGAGGTCTGTCAAAAGGTTTGTCAGGGAAGTCCAGCTTATAAGCTCCTTTCACTTTATTACGATCTGCAAGCCTCACTGGAGTGCTTGGATTCACAAATGAAATCCCATTAAGTGTAGCACGAAGTGACCCGTTAATTGTTGTTAGAGGCAAACTTCTCAAAATGTATGTGTTAGTGATGTTTATTTGACCATAGTGAAATGATCCCTGTGGATTAGGACGAGCTCCACTGGCAGATGTGTTTTGTCTGCATATCAGAAAGAGTCAGCTTCATTAGAACAAAACATAGTTGTAGCAACAAGTGGCATATGAACTTGCAAACAAACCTGATGGCCTTAGGCTGAGTCATTGCTGACCACGGGCTAGAAACATCGGTTTTTGGAACTGGTAGAGGACCAGAAGCAGGTCCTTTGGAATTAGAATAATGGAGAATGGCAACACCAGTGACTCTTTGCCACACTGTTTCATTCACAAATCTAGCACTAGCAATAATGTAGTAGTCACTTGTGGCATTTTGGTCCATGGTTACCAAGAAAGAATAAGACTGTCCTACATGAATATCGAAATCGGTAAAGTTCACTTGTGAGGTATAGTGACCCTCAGTTTCTACCAAAAGCAAATTATGGTTCTGAATCCTGAAGTTCAAGCTAGTCGAGATCCCAACATTATGAACACGGATTCTGTATGTTTTTCCTGCAATGTATAACACCATTATATTATATAATAATAGCAAACTAATCATTCGCAGTACGAAGCTCCCAATGGTCTTTACATATATTCATAGTTCTCAGGAGACAATGTGAAAGCAAAATTCCTCAGAAACTCCCAATGGAGGTACCTGGTTCGACATGAAAGGTTAAGTAATCAATTCCATCAGGTACACTACTGTTGTACTTGTAAGGACCCTTCCCATTAATGAGGACTCCATCAGGCATCCCAAGTTCTTTCCCAGAGTCAAGTATTTTCCTTAACGCCTGAAAAGCAACAATGTTGATAACCAAATGCAAAATTAAAGACAATAGACCAAAGTGATGGTTACATACTTTATGGTCCTGAGTGTACCAATCACCAATCATAAAGATGATTTCTGCATCAGGCTGTGGGAAAGGGATAGGAATAATTTCTCGGTTATTAATCACAACAGGACCAAAACCACCAGATGCTCTTTGGAAGTTGAGTGAAGGGGAGTAGAAAAAGCTTCCAATTTGATCCTTCACTTGAAACTGGTAAGTAAAGTTCCATCCAGGAGGAATTGGACAGTTTGTGCCAAGAACACCATCTTGCCATGAGTTACGCCGCATTTGTATACCAGGCCTATCCAAACAGACAAAAGGAAAAACTCAAGAAACATATTACTCTTTTAAAACAATGTAAATAAAGAGGACAGATATTGATCTCACCAAGTTAGAAGGAGAGGCTCATCAAGATGATTGAAGACTTTAACAACAACATTGTAGTTGGTAGTAGCATTAAGAAGAGGTCCTGGAAATTCTCCATTAACAGCTATAACCTAAATTCAATCACAAAGTTAACACCAATATCAAAGAAGACTAACACATACTCAAAAAAGTGAGAATACCTAATGGGTTTAAATCAACTTCAGTAACTGAAAACTCAGGAACCGTAAGCATTACAAGACGCCAATAAATCTCGAACCTTTATGAGCTCGAGATTTCAGGGAAAAAAAAAGGTAAGAAATTTAAGAGAGAACGAAACCGAACCTGTTGAGGAACGCCGAGGGGAGAAACAGTGATGTAAGAAACTTTGAAGTCGTAAGAGACGAAAGGGTCCGCCGCGAGAGACAAGCCGGAGAGAAGAGCTAAGCAGAAGAGGAAGGACGCGAGCACAGAGCAAGCGACCGCCATAAAGTTGCGTTTTTTATTTAAATGTTCTTAGTGATCAAGAAGAAAGTTAAGGGATTTGACATAAGAATGGTGAAATCGAAACGGTAGAGAAGGTGTGAAGCCAATGTCTTAAAAGTGTCAGTGTTTGGTTTTTTGAATTTCTTACAAGACTCCAGAAAATGAGTCACACTTGACCTTTTTTTAGTATTATTATTTTCAATTTGGCGTTATTTTCAAAATAGCTTTTATGTTTCTACACGAAAAGAAAACAAAAATTTGCACAAGAAAATGATTTCTTTTTTTTTACGATACTTTATTTAAAGATTCTGGATTTAAATAATTTTTGTGATAGAAGGGAAAAAATGTAGTCAATTTGTTTATAGTTAATTAGGTATGACCGTATGACTATATTATTAAAAACAGACTCCTAGATTTCTTCAAATGTATAAATATTAGTTTCTTATTAAAAAACAAAATTCATATTCTTTTCCTTTTTTTTCATATTCTTTTCTTTTTTCTTCTAGATATTTCTCCATATGTTGCGTTATAACTTTCAACAATGTCATGGTTTACGTTTGGTATGAATTTTATAGATATAAGTATTTGATTAAACATGTCTTACTCTTATCAATGAATCACTTTAACTAAATAAGTTTAATGTTATGATCTTAGTTTAACCAACTATGATTTGAATTTGATTATGATAATATATATACAAATGTGATATTGATCTGCATGATCCTAATGAAACTGATCGAAGTAACAAGTTGTATAGAATCGTATTAAAATAGATAAAATGGTTATCTTTTGCCATAGCAATTAACACACGCCAATGGACACTAATAAAGTTGCTTCCTTCCAAAGAAACAATCCTTTCACAATCTTTTTTGGTTGAAGTTGCGTTAAAAGTACCAACATGTTATATACTTGATTATATAATCGAAATGGTTGTGTTTTTGAAAACCAACTATAACCTATTATTTAAATTACTATTTATAAAAAAGAAAACTATTTCTTCACAGCGACAACTAAAGTTATTTGATTTTACGAGGAATATCTTAGCAAATTTTAAACTACTATTTAAATTCACAAAGTTTTTCACGAAAAATTCAAGTTTACATATATGATGGATACTACAGAACAGGCTACTGTATCAATAAAAGTAAATTCTATAAGATTCTTCTTTTTTATTGTAAATTACACATTATTACACAGGATAGGTAGTAGCAGCAGCCAAAAGAGCATCTGCATAGAGTGGTTACAGTTCCTCCAGACTGGTGCCGAGGTCAGACTACGACAATATATCTCCAGACCATCCCCTTGTGTAAAATATCCGAACCGAAGCTATACACTAGAGCCTCTTCTTCTCTATAGCAAAGGGTGGGTAGCATAATCACAAGTATAATTACAGTGGTGTGTAAAAGACTTTAAGGACAAGTATATGTCCTAATCATTAATCTATATACCTAAGGTTGAAATGGAAATGCAGCAACTGCTCAGTGTTTTTTACACAAAACTATATTATCACATCTGGAGAAGATTGTTCACTGTAATAGCAACAGAGTTTGTTCTCTGCAGGTCCTGTAATAAATTGAACAAGTAACAGAATATGGCTTTAGGCAAATTGACTACATAAATAAAGTGATGAAATGTTCAATCACATATGCACTTAAGCTTACCTGGAAAATAATTTCATCGGGCACATGTGGCATGACTTCCCTCACTGTCTCGGCCATTGCTAGTATATTTGCCAAGCTTTCATTTGTTGCGTTTGATACAGTTCTCTGATGCAAACCACCTGTCCTTCCATCAGTACCTGGAGGTATGGTTGTAGAAGACGTGGATGCTTGTGAATGGTTCATTGGCCATAGACTCCAAGCAGCATCGTCAAGTGCTGTTTGAGCATAGCTTTCTCCAACAGATGCAAGATGTCTCATCATCATCTGAACCCGCCCCAATCCAACAGAGCTGGGAGCGGTAGAGGGACCAGCGACATCAACACCCTGATCTGACCATGTTTGCAGCCAGCTTGGGTCCAATCCTAAATTCCTATTTTGTGAAAGAAAAGGATGAGAACAAACTCTTTAAAAACAAATCTAAGAAAAATGCACAATTATTGGTCGTCACAAACCAAAATATTTTTAATATTGAGGCAATGCAACTTTAGTATATCAGCAACACGATGAAGAAGCCAAGGAAAAAGAGTATAAGCAAATTGTTACTTTGATGTAGTTAATAAGAAAATCATGAAGGAAGAATGAACTGAACCTCGAAGGTTCATTTTCGACAGAGTTTGGCATCTCCGCAGGAAATAATCCAGTGGCTAGTGCATGTCCAGGATTATTTTGTCTTTCAAGCTGACGGGCTAACTGCTCATCGCTTGAGACTTCGACTGTGCGAGGGTTTACCTCACTTTCACTTCTACCAACAAAAAGAGGCTTACGACACGTAGGACAAGAATAAACCTCATTTAGACCTTGATCCAACCTGCCAGCATCAAAATATCATCACGATCAGCAGTCAGTCATAAATACACAAGGATATCAGTATTTAACTAAGCGCACCAAGATCGCAGGCATCCAAGATGAAAAAGATGGTTGCAGTGAAGCCTTTTAGCCTTAGCCATAGGTTCCTGCCATTCATAATGTACCCAAGAGTTTGAGCCTTTGAGGAACTGAAAAGGTATATGAAATTACTCTATATCAGAAGCATACCCGACATATAGCACATTCATCATCATATGCACGTAACTCCGCAGAAGTTGCATCAGGGAGCGCTGCATGGAGTGCGCCGAGAGCTATTCTTAGTTTAATGTATCCTTTTATTCGTTTCAAAATTGCACTTAGCAATGCCTGCCAAGCCAAACAGAAAACCAGGTAAAAGATACAACAATTGAATGCTCCGCCTAGTATTAAGTAAACGGGAGAGTGACATTGTTTTAAAGAAATTCAATTAACAAACTTACACGTATGTTGAGAAACAAAACTGCATCCACCAGATGAAAGGCAATGCCATGCAGCCACCAAATGTGCAAATAGTGACCTAGTGCCATTATCAAAGTAGCCATGTCCAGGAAGAAGCCAAGGTTACGGTTGAGGAGGCCCTTCCATTCCAACAGTGAGCCTATCCAAAGGGTAAGTTGAGATGTTGATTTCTAATAGAACAAAAATATCCACAGGAATGCATTTCCATGCTCTAATAGAAGAACATAGCATAACACTAGAAAAGAAGCGACCTGCTGTCATGGAATCGAGAAACTTAGATCTATGGCAGTCCGAGTTGTTGACTGTTAAGTGGTTGATCCACATATCAAGCCACTGAAACCCGTGAATTAACAGCGCCTGCAAAAAAAATCTTATAAGCTCTAGTTGATCATGGATACAAAAGTAAGACAACAAGTAGGACGAAGCGGACAACTGCTATTAAGTAATTACCTGTAAGGTCTCAAAAGCTATACTGCATGGCTCAAAAAGTAACAAGAGATACACAGAGGACCCAATTGTGTTGTATGTCACAAGGGAAAGCTTTATCCTGCAACATTGGAGGAGAAAAGTAAATCCTTTTTACTCAAAATATCATCCAAACATGGACTTCTAATTGATTACTAGAACATAAAACTTTATTTCACAAAGAGATCAATCAAATTCCCTAGCTAGATTGCACCCACCAATAAACCTATGTACTTTCTCCATGTAGTGAAAGAAGTTTATGAAGCTGTTCTTGACGGATACGGGTGAATCTAGAAAACATTCTACTCTTATCCTGTGACATAACCAGGACTGTGTTTGAGAAGAAAATTAAATCCTATGTATAGGATATAGATCAACTTTCAGGAGCCCCAGTTTTCACTAGAAATTAAGAGCATTGGTCACGTAGGTTAATTATTTTACCTCCTTGAGAGATTACATTACCTAAGTTTTGTGTAAGAAGCATATATGCAGTCCAGAGAGAAACAGAAATGGAAACAAGACTAATAGTTTTAGTTCATAAACGGACAAAAAAAGAAAAGTGCAGCAATTGAATGTTTGACACTTAACCACAACGTTTAGGAAATACCAAAACATATCGACAGAGAGAACCAAGAACAGCACTGAATACACGCGAAAGTATGTCCAAGGTGTAGAAGTAGGAGACGCATTCAAACGTTCAAGCCGGTCTCTAGCCAAAGCTTGAAACATCTACATGACATTGCAAGATACACATTAGGTTGTCCAGAAAACATAATTCAGAATTTTGTTACTGGTAAATATTTCATATAAGTAGAGTTTCATACCTTTAAAGTGCATAGAACGGTCAACCACACTGTCCACAGTACACCCTGAAATATTGTTGGGGGAATCACCAGTGGAAGAAACGTACCCTAGAGACAGGAGGAATTAAAGGGGTTAATTTTTTTAACACTCTGAATAAATACAGATATCTGAAAACAACTCAAATTAGGGAAACATTAAACTAAACAAAGATGCAAAGTGCAAGGGGAAATGAAGGGAAAATGTGGTAGAATTATCTAAGAAAGACCTCACTAAAGCCTCAAACTATATTTTATTCTCTTTTTTTGTTACTCTGCAAATATAAGTATGTTTTTTTTTCCCTGCAGCTGTTAAGATATTGAAAATGAAAACTACTAAGAGTATCTCATACAAAACACAGAATGTAGGCTATTGTATGTCAAAGTCTAGTTTTCAGTCAAAGTAAGAACATCTACCTTGTAAATTATGTAATTGGCAAGTCGCTCCACCAACTTTTTAGTTTCAACCCCATATAAATCTCCAAAAAATAAAGTCTGCAGAAGATTTTTGAAAGACATTAATACCACAGAAAAAGGCCATAAGACATTGAAAGATGAAACAAGTATACAATCAATATACTAGAAATCTGTGCACATTACTAAGGTAACAAACAACATGAAGTTGTATCTTCATGAATTTTCTTTCATGTTCAACTAGCCAAAAATGAGAGTTTGACTCTTACAGAGAACACTTGCTTCCTCTGTACAACATTTCATTGCAAGTGAAAACTAAATATAATGCTTTCGCTTGTAACAAACTAAGAACTGTAAACTGGACTCTTTTAAACAGAGGTGAAATCAATGGTAACAAGTTTGGTACTTTGAGAGTACAAAAATAGTTCCCAAAACAGCAAAGGATAAGAGTAACAACTAATGAGATACCTCTGTACCAGTGACTAGTGTCGATGAGGGAATTTCATAAAGGTATTAAAAATCGCTTGAAGTATTTATTACTAATGACGTTTGAAAAGTCACATTTCACTGACTTGGAGGGGGCTACGACGACACAAAGTCTACTACGAATGCTAAATAATAGAAAAATCATTGCTTATATCGAATCCCAGTAGTAAAATGAAACTCTTACCTTGAGAGAAAGTAGCAGAAGAATATACACATTGAGCACAAAACTGGTCAGGAGCGCAATTGTGAAGTAAGAACCAAGAAGCAGATCAAGGGCATGCTCGGAGTCTCCTAAAGAAATGTTCTTGGCTAACAACCCATCAGCTCTAAGTCTATCCAGAGACAACTCTGTCCAGACTTGAAGACACAAAAAGCTAAGAGCTGTTGATGCAACCGAGATGTGCAAGTACTTAATCCCCATTATAACAGCCTTCCCACATAAACTTTAATCTCATTTAGTCATATTAACATGATGCCACCTGCAGCAACATGGATCTATCATCAATAAAAAAAGAAGAATGAGCTCCACAGACTGATTCATAATTCCCACAAAGAAGCTAAAAATAATTTATAGAGATGGCGGACTCGGCTCTACATAGGTAAGACCAAAGTAGCCGATTGACCCCAAAAAAAAACTATATGATCTCCATACTGAAACTAATAAGAAACATTTAAAATCGAAGAAACTGGAAAAATGAATAGAATAAATCAGCGGAGGAAATGCAGATACCAGCAAAGAGATCAGAGTTGTAGAAATCGATCGAATCAGAATCCGTAAAGCTGTCGTTTGGATAAATTCTGTAAGGCACCTCTGTCTTTTCTCTCGATCGAGAGAATCGAAAAGTACCAAAGATCAAAAATATCAATATCTTCTTCTTCCTTTCTGGAATTAAAAAAAATGTATTTATTAAAATTTAAGAACTAATATTATGATACGGTCAACAAATATATTTTTTTATAAATTTAAGAAATAATAATATGGACCACCGAGAGAACCATGTAATTAAATGGGCCAAGATAGAAACAGGCCCACTAATAGAACTTTGATTCTTCTTCGACTTGTATGTTTCCAGAATCGTCAGCGAATTTCGCTTTCATTTAGATCTTAAATTCTCCGATCAATATCCCCGATTCAAGAACCCTAATTATTCCGATCGGAATCGGAGAAGAAGATGGGAATAATAAGGAGTAGCTTCTCTTTCATCATGGGGACAGTGTGTGGGATCTATGTTGCACAGAACTACAACGTTCCTAACATCAAGCAGCTTGCTAACTGCGCTGTTTCAATGGCTAAGCAAGCTGAGGAGAAATATCGCAAACCCAAAAATAGAGACGACGTCTGACAGTTTCCAGCTTCTCCGGCGTACTCTTTTTTGTTCCTGATAATTTTGCTACTTTTTTTAAAGGGTTTATTATATGTGTTGGATTGTAAATTCATAACAAATTTGATAATCAAATAGAACCAAATTATGATTCTTTTCTCCAATTGCTTCAATTTAAACTGTTTTGCTTTTGAGCTGTGTGAACTTTAAGAGAATGCTTTTGAAGTTTTTAGTGATAATAATTTGGAAACTTCAATCGCTTGAGCTCCTATTGTAGCTTTACCTGATGGTTTCCATGTTTATGCAGAGAAAGTGATATTTTTTCTTAAACTAGTTTGGATTTGATTTGGCCTAAAAATTTGTAAAACTCTGTGTTGAGTTTGCTTTGATAAGATACATTCTCAGGCTACTTTCTCAGAAACCAAACAAGACAAGTAAACAATAATCAAAAGGTGTTATACCCAAACCAAGCATCCAACAAAAGGGCATAAAGATAAATATTGACAACGACTTACGACAAGATTAGTTCCACAAGCTAAAATGTAAGAAGTCTTGAAAATACATACTAAAGAGAAAAACCAAACCACTCATGGCATATTGGCTTTGAATATCATCTTTGCAGTTTCATCCACAAGTGTAGTCCTCTGTAGACATAGCTCAACTTGCATTGCCTTGAGCTTCTTCCATTTCTCTTCCATTTCTTTCTTCTTTGCTCCATTCACAACCTTTTCCCAACCTGCTACTATTGTGGATTCATCTAAACCACAGACACTCGCATTCTCAGCATTGAAGAACGATGCTATCTCTCTAGCAATGGAGGGACGAGTGTTCACAACCTTTGTCACTGCTTTTTCGGTTTCTTCTTGTTTCCTAGGCGTAGAGTGAGACACTAACTTGAAGTTGATGTCTTTAGAGGTTCCTCCAAGCTTCTTCCTTGATTTAGAAGCCAAAACACCATTGTTTCCCCAAATCTTTCTAGACAATTCAAAGGCTTTTTGATCAAGATCTTTAGCAAACATAATCTCGTCTTCACTCTTTCCTTTCTTAAGCGACTTCTTAATAATATTTGTAAACTTCTTCTTCAATCTCTGAAGTTTGGTTTGAATTTGGATTTTAGTAGCATTAAAATCAATCAGTTTCTTCACATAGATACAAAAAGCATCACTTTCCTCAGAAGGATCTCCTTTAGTAGAAGTAAAATCAAGAACACCTTGAAGCAAAGCAAGTTCATCAGCCTCACTAAACAATCTCTGAAACATCTTCTTAGCTTCATCTCCAGATATCTTCCTAACCTCAGTTGTTGATGTCTTCAACTTCTTCTTAGCCTCACCATCCTCAGCTTCCTTCAAAGGACGTTTCGCAGTTGAGCTCTCAGGAACAGAAACGGCAGCTACAGATTTGATCACAACAGGCTGCTTATTCAAAGGCTCGTTGTCGGATTCTGATTCAGATTCTCCTTCAGAATAAGACTCAATCTTCTTAGAAGACTCTTCTTTCTTCGAATTCTCAGCAGAAGACTCAGATTCTTCTCCAGATGATCCTTCTTCTTCGCTTGAAGATCCCACAGGAGGATTATCAATTACTTCCACCTTCTTCGGTGCCATCGAAACACAATTACAATAGATCGGTGGGACTACAAGACTTTCTCTTCTTATTCTTCTTTCAATCGCCGTCGATGGATTTTGCTTTGCACTTAGGTTTGTGTTATGTTTTAGGTTTATATCTGTAAGGTTTAGTTTTGTTGCGTTCGAACTAGGGTTCTGTTTCTTTAACTGAGTCGTGTTGGGCTCTCCACTCCTTTTAATCCTGACGGGCTATACGATATTTTACGTATTTTAATAAACCACTCGGCCGACAACAACATTCTCAGCATACGTTAGTTCATGTCTTAAGAAAAAGTTTAAATTTTTTGAATTTTTCTTTATCTATAACCATTAGAAAAATAATTTCTATTAGTCTCATTAAATATTCACATCTCTATCTAAAACGTGTTAGCATGTACATTGCAAAATTTTATAATGACGTGGCAGTCATCAATACCAAAGGCAGCGAAGTTTGCAACTGTTTACTCTTGATGTTGAGTCATGGAAACAAACAAGTGAAGGTTGTTCTGGACATAGCTGGTCCTGTTCATACAATGATGTTAAGAGATTAGTATTGTCCACTTAGATCGTATTGGTGTTAAGAGATTTAGTGATTGGTGTATAAGAAAACTCTTTTTAACATTTTAAAATATACAGAGTTCTTATCAACTAAGTGACCTGTGTAAGAAAGCTAAAACGTCCATGAGACAAGGACTAAAATGTATTGTCGGCAAATTTGAAACGATCAAAACCTGTTGCTGGCTCGAGAAACCATGACGACGAGAAGGACCATAATGGAGAGCAAGACTGAAGTCGTGAGCCTTTCTTCAAACCAATTGGTGAATTTGGTATCTTCTCCCTTCTTGTAAACATTATCATCATAGTAAGTATTGAAAAGCTCGGTTACAACCTTTGTTAGTTTCACAAACACTTCTGTGGCCTTAACCATTGTGTTGTCAAATACCCACTTTATGAAATCTATTACTCCTTTCTTTTCATCTGGAGTCTCATGATCTGAACTCTCCTTATCTGTTACAAGAACAAAAAGACATGACTAGGTAATGAGTTTGCAGAAAGGCTTAGATTGATCAAATTCAGTTCATTCTGCTTATACCTTGACTTATGCCATTGTTGTACAAGTCTCTAATTTCATTTACCACGTCATTGTTCATAACAGCTTCCCAGACTGCTTTATCTGAAGACAGTGATATAACCATTCTCTGCACAAAATGTGAAAAGCCATTGATTCATGTCAATGATTTGAGTTTAGAGAATCAAAGAAACAAAAGAAAAGAAAGATCACCTGAACAGATGGTTCGGTTCGAAGAAGGTCAAAAGCATTGAAAACCTTATCATAAGCCTGAGGCTGTAAGGTTCTTGAATGGCATAGTTGCATAGAGGGCTCAACCCAATCCAAATCCAAATCCAAAGGGTTCTCGTTTCCACTACCATTTTCAGGATAACACTCGTCTCTGTCTCTAACTAGCTGAGAATATGAACTACCATCGAAAACCCTTCAAGAAACAAGACCCAAACAGTTTACTCCAACATGTAATATAAAACTAAAAGTTTCAAATTTCATAACAAAACAAAGAGAAACTACTCAAACGTTTTAGGTAAGTAGCTTATACAAGACAACATTGAGTGGTTAACTTTAAGACAAATCTCGTGTCTCTCTATATAATCTCAAGCTCAAGTAGAGTCTAAATACACACAAAGAGTTTCACATGAACAGATAAAAAAAGAAGAAGAAAAAAATGATTACTGGTGAAGAGCAGAAACAGCATCTTCAACTTCATCAACAGAAGGAACAGAGTTAAACAAAGAATCATCTTCTTCCTCCGAAACCCACTCAAAATCTTCATAACCATTATAATTAACAAACGAAAAAGCGCCACCGTTCCATCCTGTAGTTGCAGACACCGGCATATTCAACGAAGACGCCGAAATCGTTAGATTATTCGATACAGAAGAAGATCCTAGTTTCTGAGCATGCGAAACAGAGGCCTTAGAAGATGATGAAACAAATGGATCTTGAATTCCACCTTTGTTTACGCCAGTTCTTGTCAGCACACGACCGAAGGCACGTAACATCCCTCCTCCGCCACGTAAGGGCCCTCTTCCTCCACCAAACATGAGATGATCAATCAAATTGTTAAACTTTTAGACAGGTTTCGAAACGTTTACTCGGTGAGTTTGTCTTTTGGTCTTCTACAGAGTTTTGCTACGTGAAAATAGTTTTGATGTGTGTATCGAGGAAGTGGATAATAATATGATTATAAATACAAAATTTATATTTTTTAAAGATTTTTTTAGAATATTATTTACTTTCCTTGTTTGGTTTGCTTGGACCTTCTTCTACACGACACGCTTATCTATTACTCATTTGTACTCTGTTTCCGTATACATTAATGAATGCAATAAAATATTACTACTATGCTTATAAATTACTATAGTAGTAATATTTTTTTTTCATGGATTCTATATTCCAAGATTATATGTTTTTATTGAATTTCCAAAAACAAACAATAACACAGAATTCAAATTAGTATGATCTGATATTATTTTGGTTTTTTTCGTTTTGGATAGTGTTTTAAGAGAAATGTTGATTTTTTTTGTTAACAAAAAAATATAGCTTGAATAAATTTTGGTCCATTATATATAAGAAAATAATAAAACTAATAATATTGATATTTAATTTTCACTCAAATAAAAAAATTTATTATTTCATTTTTTGTCTCTCACCTTTCTTTTATTTTCTTATTTTCTCAAAAATTTTAAATAAAAAAAATATATAAAATATACAAAATCAATTTTTTTTAAAACAAAAAAAAATATCTTATACCTCAATATCAACAGAGAAAGAGTATAACTCTATATAAACTTTTATATTGCGTCAAACAAAAAAAATGAAAAAAAAAAAATCGTTTTGACCATACGTAGCTTTGTTCAAATCAAAAGAGACACTAGTAACACAAATGTTAGACACAATCGTAACACAAATATTAGACACAATAGCATGAAAACTTTGAAAGTCACAAATCATTTCGTATTGAAAAGACATTTCGTACTGAAAAAGAGTACCAACATTTTAGAAATCACTGGTCAGACCACAAACCGGCAAATTATGTCAACCTATGAAAATCATCATCTAACCCAAAAAAAAAAGGATTAAATTTCCGAAATCAATATTTTAATTGAACCGACCTGGTCAATGTTGTGTTGGAAAC
>KE159157.1:204142-215540 GCA_000411055.1 Leavenworthia alabamica | reverse complement strand
AAAAAAAAAAAACACGACATGGTCAACGGCTCAGGGCACATTTGTTAAAACTTTAGAAACTTTAAAATATACTCACTGAGACGACCGTACCATAGCCAGGTGTGACATAAAAATTTATTCAGGCATATGCATAAAGTAGAGACAAAAAGACGTGAGGAAGACATAGGTTATGCGGTGCAACTAAGGGAAAATAAATATAATAATGGCGTTGAGTTTTGTAATTAAATATGAATTAATTAAAAATATGAATAAAATAAAAGAGAAAGCCAAAGGTTGGAGAAAACTTCATAGTTTATTAAACACACACTCCTTCTTCTGTCACTCTGATAATGAAAAAAATATTCAGGTAAGAACAAAAGAGTATATACCAACACTGATCCTTTGACGATTAACATTACCCAACTTGTTTCATTTTCTTATTATTTTCATTCTTTTAAAAAAAAATCTGTGTAAGATTCTCTGATTATAAAAACCTATTGATTGTATCCAAGATTAGCAGCACGAACGTGGGTCATCTTCTTCTTCTTCATTTTTTGTTTATGTCTGTGAAATGGAAGCTTCTACCATTTCTTTCACAAGTTCATGTTAAAGCCGAATTAAGAGACAGTTTCTTCTCATTTCTGGCTTGTGGGTTTGACTAAAGTCGCATCCTTTTATTTACCAGGTAGCTTCATGTTCTGGATTTGTTGTTTTACATCTTTAGTTATATGGTAACGAGCTCAACTATTTAAAATATAAATCAATCCCCTGAAGATAGTCCCTTTGATTCATAGTCTTACGAATTCTCTGCAATAAGTTGACATTTTTATGTTTCTTATGCATAACTCTTGAGAACATTTTGCTTATAACGCTGTAAGAATATCACATGATCGTCTTACCTCCTTTGAATTCAAGATCTTTTCATTTAATATTATCATTCGTCATTTCTGTTTGATGAACTGAAACATTCACATTCAACGTCCAAATTCGAGTTGACTAGAGATTTTTATATGACCTTCAGTTTGGTTTTACATTTCTTTTATGTTAACTGAAATGGTTGTAGTGTGCAGAGTAAAACCAACAAGAAACAAAAAGAAGATAGACAATGAGCAGATCACCAGACCAGCTTGCACTTCCTGCTCCTCCTCTTCCTCGGCCATCATCTAATACAGTTGCAGTGGCTCTTAGTGGTAGTAGAAAAAGCAAAACTGTAGTTACATGGGCGCTTGAAAAATTTGCTCCTGAAGGAATTGTTGGTTTCAAGCTACTTCATATCCATCCAAGGATTACTTCTGTACCTACACCAAGTAAAACTCCAACTAAGACTCCTTTTTCTTCTACTCAAGACTTCTATTTATTGTAACTGATGTCCATTTCTTGCTTCTTCTCAAGTGGGAAATGCAATCCCTATATCCGAGGTACGAGATGATGTAGTAGCTGCATATAAACAGGAAGTACTGTGGCAAGCTGAAGAAATGCTTAAACCTTTCACAAAAAAGTTTGAGCAAAAAAAGGTATTTTCTTTTGGTGTATATATATGCTTAGTTGCTTACCAGAGATCTCCTCTTTCTCTAAGCATCAAGATCGTTTCATGAACTTATTGAATTATGTTAATGAAAGGTTGCAGTGGAAGTTCTTGTGATTGAATCAGATAATGCAGCAGCTGCAATAGCTGAAGAAGTTACTCGGAATTCAATAGATAGACTTGTCATTGGAGGCTCATCGCGTAGTTTTTTCTCAAGGTACATTATTACTAGCTTTGTACCTTATGTTCTTTTGGTTTCTTGTATCAATGAATCTGTTTTCACAATTCTAGGAAAGCTGATACTTGCTCGGCTATATCAGCTTTGATGCCGAACTTTTGTACAGTCTATGTTGTTTCAAAAGGGAAATTATCAAGCGTCCGACCATCAGAATCAAGCGGAAATGCAACTATAAGAAGTGATGGTAGTGAAAGAACTGAGTCCTTCAGTGGTTCCTCCTCAGGTTTATGACTCATCAATGTATTTGTATGAATATTCCACAAGAAATGGTCTATAGGTCTAATTTTGCTACATCATTTCTCTTCTTAGAATCAACAGATATAATGTCAAGTTCGATGGACTCTCAATCTCAAGCTCTATCCCTTTCGGTTAGGAGATTGAACCATCTCCCTACAATTTCAAGACAAGCATCAGTTCCAATGGAAACAAGTTCTGTTGGCTCGGATGAAACTAGGTGCATGTCTTTGGATGCAGAGGAAGCTAAAGATGTTTCGAGTATCAATAGAAGCAGCACTGATACTACTACATCACGTTGGACTCCTCGACGTAGAGATTATGAGGAGAGAAAAGACGCTATGAGTTCTTCTTCTAGCAACCGTGAATATGGTAATCCTGGTAGTAAGTTTAGTTGGACTGGTATGGTTGTTGATACTTCTCATTCTCGGGCTTCTCAACAAGCTTCAAACATGTCTGATGCTTTAAGTGAACAATCTTATACAGACAATCAGGTATTAAAATGGAGTTTTAGTTTCAACATTTTCTTGGTGGATCTTAATAGTATAAGGGTTTTTTTTCAGGTAAATCTAAACTTCGAGATAGAGAAGTTGAGAACTGAGCTTAAACATGTTCAAGAAATGTATGCTGTGGCTCAAACCGAAACCTTTGATGCTTCTCGAAAGGTGAATAATCCCATATATCTTTGCATTTGATAGTTTGTGCTCAATGATGTTTTGAAAATGTTTCAGCTTGGTGAGCTTAACCAACGTCGATTAGAAGAAGCCATAAAGCTTGAAGAGCTAAAGTTGAAGGAGATCGAAGCTCGAGAGTTAGCAGAAAAGGAAAAGCAGAATTTTGAGAAAGCGAGAAGAGATGCAGAGAACATGAGAGAAAGAGCTGAGAGAGAAATCGCGCAGAGAAGAGAAGCCGAGAGGAAAGCAGCTCGTGATGCTAGAGAGAAAGAGAAGCTTGAAGGCACTCTTGGTTCTCCTCAGCTTCAATATCAACACTTCACTTGGGAAGAAATTGTGACTGCCACTTCGTCGTTCTCAGACAATTTGAAGATCGGAATGGGAGCTTATGGAGTTGTTTACAAGTGTAATCTGCATCATACAACTGCAGCTGTCAAAGTTTTACATTCCCCTGAAAATAATCTATCAAAACAATTCAAACAAGAGGTATGAAAGTGTTTAGATTCTTTTGAAAAGTCTTCTACTTATATCTATCTGTTCTCTCTATATTGCAGCTTGAAATCTTGAGCAAGATTCGGCACCCACACTTAGTTCTCCTTCTAGGAGCATGCCCGGAACAAGGAGCTTTAGTTTATGANAGTCCGCCACTGCCGTGGTTTGAGCGGTTTAGAATAGCTTGGGAAGTCGCAGCAGCTCTTGTCTTCCTCCACAAATCAAAGCCTAAACCAATCATTCACCGTGATCTAAAGCCCGCAAACATCTTACTTGATCATAACTTTGTCAGTAAACTTGGAGACGTTGGACTCTCAACGATGGTCCAAGTTGATCCTTTATCAACCAAATTCACTGTATACAAACAAACAAGCCCTGTGGGAACATTATGTTATATGGATCCTGAATATCAACGCACAGGAATGATATCATCGAAATCAGATGTGTATTCGTTTGGAATGATAGTTCTTCAGCTTCTTACTGCAAAACCAGCTATTGCACTGACACATTTAGTTGAAAGCTCAATGGGTAGTAATGATAAGTTCTTCAAGATCTTGGATCAGAAAGCGGGTAACTGGCCGGTTGAAGAAACCCGAGAATTGACTGCATTGGCTTTGTGTTGTACAGAGCTACGCGGGAAAGATAGGCCTGATTTGAAAGATCAGATTCTTCCGGCACTTGAGAGCCTGAAGAAACTAGCTGATAAGGCAAGGAACTTGCTTTCTGGCGGGCCGAGACAACCTCCTGCACATTTCATCTGCCCATTACTTCAGGTAACTGTGTATATAGATACCTTGGTCTTTACGTCATTGGTTGATTTAATGCAATTTAGGGCTTGGTTCAAACCTCAATGCAACGTCCTTGTTGTGATAGAAACGTGAGAGGTGGTTGTTAATATGATGCAGGATGTGATGAACGAGCCATGCGTTGCAGCTGACGGATACACATATGACCGTCGTGCGATAGAGGAATGGTTTGAGGAACACGACACGTCACCGATGACGGATTCACTATTACGTAACAAGAACCTTTTACCTAACTATACACTTTACACAGCCATCATGGAGTGGAGGTCCGTCTAGACTACACCATAAGCCAAACTGTGTAGCGTTTTCTCGGTATATAAACGACAAGACATTCGTTTTGCACTTGTGTTTTTTTTTTCTTTTTTTCAAACTATTTTTGCTTTTGTGATTCTACTAAAGAAAGGTATTGTAGAAGTTATTTTAGAATTTTCTCTTTTTTTTTTTTAATTGACTTTTGTGAAAAGGCTAATAATAACTAGGATTGAGTTTATTTTTAATGATATAATAAATAATAAATTGCATGTTATTTTTAATGATATAATAAATGTAATGGTTAATATTTGATTGGCAACGGTATTAACAAATATTAAGATCCATCCGTTATTTTGCCTCCAAAACAGAACCCGAAAGCATTGGTCCTATTTTGGTAAATTTGATGTATTGTCCAAAACAAAACAGAGAGTCTCTGTCTTTCTCCTACAATCCTCATTGAAAAAGAACATTGAGGGAGGGACAAAGTTGACTGTTTTTAGGGTTTCTAAATTCCATTTTTTCATTATTGGAGAATGGAAATTCTCCATTTCTTCTTCTTTTACTTCTTCTGAATACGTTTATTTCCTGAATCTCTCTGCGACATTTTATTAAAGATTCCTCAATACCCAATTGAAAAAATTTCACCTTTTTTTCTTTCTCTGTTGGCTATTTTTTGTGATTTATTCGATTCGTCTTGTTTCTTGCATTATATAATACAATGAGGATTTTTGTGATCTTCCTTGTTGTGTCATTGTTTCCTCTTGCGGCGTTTTCCGATGAAAGCCAACCATTGATCTTTGAAACGCAGCTTAAGACTGTTGTCAATGACAATATCAATCTGCATTGCACCAGCTGGAGATTTGCTGTGGAATCAAACAATCTTGCTCCATGGACAACTATTCCGATGGAATGCGTTGGTTACGTTAAAGACTATCTCATGGGTGAAGGTTACGTCCTCGATTTAGAGAGAGTTTCTGAAGAAGCTAAGGTTTATGCCACCAGCTTCCAATTTAACGGTGACGGCAAAGATGTTTGGGTTTTTGATATTGATGAAACGCTTTTGTCCAATCTTCCTTATTATTTGGAACACGGTTGTGGGTAATAATTAAAATTAATCTTAAAACAAAATCTATGGTTTCTGAGATTAATTTTTTGTCGTTTACTGTGTCCGAAAAGTTAAAGACTTGAGATAATGTGTCATGTCTGTTTCTTTGCTTCTGTCTGAAGAACTCAGAACTGGATTGTAAATAAATGTGAAATCAATCTTCTTTTTTTGTAGGGTGGAAGTTTTTGATAATACAAAGTTCAATAACTGGGTAGAGAAAGGGAAGGCACCTGCTATAGAACCAAGCTTGAAACTTTACCAAAAGGTTAAAGATTTGGGTTACAAAATTTTCTTGCTTACAGGACGAAGTGAGAACCAACGAGTCATCACTATCGAAAACTTGCGTAATGCTGGTTTTCATAACTGGGACAAGCTTATTCTGAGGTAACCCCTGTGTCCTGCATTGCCCTCTATAAGTTTGTATCATATTTTTGATCTTGATCATGGTTCTGGATGATGCAACAGATCGTTGGATGATCGGCACAAAACAGCGACCATATTCAAGTCAGAGAAGAGGGATGAGATGGTGAAAGAAGGGTATAGAATCAGAGGCAATTCAGGTGACCAATGGAGTGATTTATTGGGTTTTGCAGTGTCTGAAAGGTCCTTTAAACTTCCAAATCCAATGTATTATATTCCCTGATGTATAATTTGATTTATCAGAGAGAACTCAATGAATCAATCTACTGTTTTTTTTTTAAGTTTGGGTTGCCGTCTAATTACTTTGCTATATACTAATGACTACATCAGTTCTCAGTGTAAAATTTTTTAGTTTGATAAAAAATCGAATATATAAGGATTATATAGGAAATAAGAAAATATCAAACGTTAGTTTCACGAAACAAGACCCTTCTCCATATATATAAACGTAACCCACACACAAAGTAAAGGAAACAACACAGCATAACGTTTACAAATTACAATAAGATAAAATATAAAATAAACACACATAGAAACGGTAACATCACAAAATGTAGAAAACTCGATATAGCCTTTTTATTAACCACCTTGATTAAATTCTAAACAACTTATTTCTCATAAACTGGACTCCCCTCACAACGAGGTTATTGGACTGTGACGATGGATGTATGGTGATTTAAGTAGTGTGCTGAGTTGTACGGGTACGGTCATGTTCCCCACCTGCACCTGTATGTTGTTGCTGTCCGTAGTATTGAGCTCTGTCTTTTAGATCCTGAGCTTTGGCTCCCAGCTTCATCCTTGCACTTTCCAGCTTGTCTGATCCTTGTGGGTGCTCTCCCGTTGCGTACCTATACACAATCGCACATGAATCATAAGTTGATCCACAGCTACATGCATGGACACACTGACACAAACCCAAATCATACAAATGTAACTAGATGATAAATGTGAGCTTACTTGTAGATCCAAGAGAAGACGGTTATCGCAGCAATGCCAAATCCACCAGAGGAAAGAAAGCCAGTGACGAGCAGTGCTACTGTGATGAGAGCCGGGACAAGAATTGGGCTAAAGATGACAAGCAGAGGAGTAGCAACAGTCAAACCTATGACTGTTCCAACAAGAGTAAGAGCCGAGAGCACAAGAAGCGACCCACCAGCGGTAACTGCAGTAGCAGCTTTAGCAATCTGCCTAGACTTGGAGTAGTCTTGTCGGCCACCTGATGTCTGGTATCCATACTGGTCTCGGTCTCGACCAATCAACCCGTACTGGTCTCGGTCTCGGCTGATGATATCATGTTGGGTTCTAGCTGTATCCGCCATTTCGTTTACTAGAAAAGGAGAGATAGAATTGAAAGACTAAAGAGATAGAGATGCCTTTATATTTTGGAATAGATACGAGTGTTTGAATTGTTTACATATATGAAGAAAGGCTGGGGATTAAAGTCACGTGTCAATGGCGTCATCATGGACGCCACGTGTTAATGTCGTCACCATGCAGTAGTTGCATGTGTTAACGAGAGGGGTCTCTTTGAGGACACGTTTGTTACTTGTCTTGTTCATCTGTATTTGTATATGGTGTCGGCATTGAATTGAACGTAAACCTAAAACGGGCTATTGGGCCTTCCATAAAATGCCTTCTAAATGGGCCTAAGGCCACTGGACTAATTAATATTTTGTAGTTAATTTTTGATTATGAAGAAGTTTAAAGGTTTGTTTCGCAAATATTCTAGAAAATGAAGAAGTTTCGTGAGTGTTGAAGAAACTTTAGATTAAACCATTGGTCTCTAAAAGTTGCCATTTTACACACGTCACACTTGGATAATGCAAGTCCTCGTCGCTTCTCCTCCGTTCATCTCCGCCGCATCTCTCTCTAAACCTCTCCATTCTCTTTCCAAAGCTGCACTCCCTCTATCCAGAGCCAAACCCATTTGCCCTTTCCCCCAAATCTCTCGACCCATCTCTGTCTATAAGCCACCGATGAACAATCTCTTCAACAGGCTCGGTTTCGGGTCTCGTCCCCAAACCGATCCGGCTTCAGCTGCTATAGCCCAAGGACCCGACGATGATGTTCCGTCTACAGGTCAGCAATTCGCGCAATTTGGCGCTGGTTGCTTTTGGGGAGTTGAGCTAGCTTACCAGAGAGTTCCTGGTGTGACCAAGACTGAGGTTGGGTATAGCCATGGGCTCGTGCACAATCCGAGTTATGAGGATGTTTGTTCAGGTACAACAGGCCACAACGAGGTTGTTAGGGTTCACTATGATCCTAAAGAATGCAGCTTTGAGAGCTTGCTCGATGTATTCTGGAATCGCCACGATCCAACAACCTTGAATCGTCAGGTGATTTTGCTTTATCCCTAAAAATCTATACTTTTAATTGCTTATGGATTTGTAAGTGAATTGTTCATTGATAACTAAGATTAGATTCGACACATCACATCTCTGTGCCTCTTAGTCTTTGATTTTACATGCATTTAGTAGTCTCAAGAGTCAAGAGAGTAACTATAGACTAAGCTGTTATTGTCCTTAGTCCAGTTTCATGTACAAGTGACATAGTCATTCCTATATATATATATTGTAGATTTGTAGTTGCGGTTCTTTCAGATCATATTGACTTATGTGTGTTGATTGAGTAGGGGAATGATGTGGGAACACAGTATAGATCAGGTATATACTACTACACAGACGAGCAAGAGAAGTTAGCTCGTGAAGCCCTTGAGAAACAGCAAAAGATCTTGAACAAGAAGATTGTAACAGAGATACTTCCAGCCACAAAGTTCTACAGAGCAGAAAATTACCACCAGCAATACTTGGCTAAAGGTGGTCGTATGGGTTTAAGACAATCAGCTGAGAAAGGTTGCAAAGATCCTATCCGATGTTATGGCTAAGAAAGTGTAGTCAATCGTCACACAAAGCACATAAAATAAAGGAGTTGTTTCATGAAAAATACAATAATTATTATGTAGATCTCATTTGTGTCTTGTCTTGGTCGTGTAGTAAATTTATAAACCAGTGGTGTGATGGTGCATCTTATATGCTTATATGAAAACGTTTTTAGTATTTACTGAAACAATCGTAAGTATTCAGATTTTACTGTGTGATGGTTTGTTTTGTGAAATTTCACAAGTCCTACACGTTTTGAGCGTAATTGATTAACTATGTATTAATTATTTCATCAAAAATATAACTATAACAGCGTTATTTATTTACCAAAAAGTAAAAATTATAGTGAGAAAGCAAATGTCAAAATAATATCCTACAAAAGTAAACAAATGTCAATAGTTTTAAATTTATTACAACAGTTAAAAAAAAATGTAGTACAAAAAAGATAATGATAGTACATATGTAACGTTGTACTGCCACTTGTACGACACAACTCAACACCAAAAAAAAGCAGAACCACTCTTCATAAACCCAACAGATAGATTTCAGTGGCGTGTGCTCTCCTCACTTACCCTAAAACTAGAGGTTCTGATTCTATCTCTGATCCACTCTATAGCTTCTTGTTTAGGCTCTTTTTCTAATCTAGAAATGTCATTATAATATATATTGATTGATTCTTGGGCATCTTGATGCTATATTGTATGAAATGTGCAGATTCGTTTAGTTCCAAAGAATGGCTACTTCAGCTGCTGTCACCTCAAACTACGTCCTCAAGCCACCTCCATATGCTCTGGTATATATATTATTCATAGTATAAATTATCGAATCAGTTTGAACAAATTTGAATTAGTGGTCGGAACCGGTTAAGTAGGTAGTCCGTATAAGATGTAATAATATTGGGATGCAATGTTGTTTTTTTATAATATTGGATAGGATGCTTTGGAGCCGCATATGAGTAAACAAACTCTAGAGTTTCACTGGGGAAAGCATCACAGAGCTTACGTTGACAACCTCAAGAAACAAGTTCTTGGAACAGAGCTTGAAGGCAAGACCATAGACCATATTATCCACACTACTTACAACAATGGTGATCTCCTTCCTGCTTTCAACAACGCTGCTCAGGTGATTTTATGTCTACTTCAGCATTTTTGAAAGATGGTTTAGCTGATCTAATAATGTTTATAGGCGTGGAACCATGAGTTCTTCTGGGAATCAATGAAACCAGGTGGTGGAGGAAAACCATCAGGAGAGCTTCTTGCTTTACTTGAAAGAGATTTTACTTCTTATGATAAGTTCTATGAAGAGTTTAATGCTGCTGCAGCTACTCAGTTTGGAGCTGGCTGGGCTTGGCTTGCTTGTAAGATCATCACCAGCTTCATTCAAGGGTTTCAAGTTTAAGAGTCATTAACTCTTATTTCTCTGTTTTCAGATGCAAATGACAAACTCAAAGTAGTGAAAACTCCAAATGCTGTGAATCCACTTGTGCTCGGATTTTTCGTAAGTTTTTACTTCATTATTGGAGTTACAATTGATACTAAACCCTTAAATTTAATCTTGGTGATGATTTCTTTGCAGCCATTGCTTACCATTGATGTCTGGGAGGTAAAATAAACACTTTTGTGACACATAACAAATCCAGTTTTTGTTCTATAAATTGATTTTGTTTTTTGTTTTTTTTGTTACAGCATGCTTATTATCTTGACTTCCAGGTAACAACAAGCTTATATTCATAATTATTAACAAAATGGTTTTATAGAGTTACTTTGGTTTTTTGTTGATTATTGCAAATCTTTGTTGTATATGAACAGAACCGGAGACCTGATTACATAAAGACATTCATGAACAATCTTGTGTCTTGGGAAGCTGTTAGTGCCAGACTTGAAGCTGCAAAAGCTGCTTCTTCTTCCTCTTCTCTTTAAGCTGAGTTATATGAACAATTTAAACTTCAGTGAGTTCTGTATTCCTGAAGTTTCTTGAATAAAGTATTTGGTTTTTCATTGTAATAAAGAACACATCTCTTTTGTTGTATGTGTCACAAACTCCTTTGATCTATTACATCTTGTACCTGTTTTATGAACCAAAATGACCATTCTCTTTCTCTGGTCTGTGTGTTAAGTTTCTCACTTCATTGTTCAACTTCTTGATTCTTCCAAGATTTGAACTAAACGAAGTGTTAGCGGAAACAAGTATTTTAAGATTAATAATTAGGTATTTAAAAACTAATTATTAGTTGGAGTTTTGGTGTTTGTAAAACAAGAATAATTGGATGATAAATCACGTTGTAAGAGATTAAATTTTACTTGTTTATATATAAATCATTGATGACATTTTGGTATTAAGTCACTAAATAATTTAAATTAATCAATTAAGTGGGGCCCACACGTTTTTTTCTTAATTTGTTTAGCGTATGATTCCACATGCATGTGGAATATATATATTTTTGTGTGTTATTTTATTTATTCATCTTTGTTTTGTTTCACTGACTTGTGACAGAGGAGTTATACAGAGCATTGACTTGAGGTTCAAGAAACAAATTATTGCCTTTTCTTTGTAGAAAATGAGCTTAGAAGTAAGGGAAGATCTCTCCCTCACAGAGACAGAACAGAACAGCGAGATAACTCCGGTGAACAGATCATTACCGTCATTGAGTATGAAGGAAAATCCAAAGCTGCTGATGTCACAGAAACAGAACAACGGTCTGGTGAAGTGGGTCAAGAAATGCTTCTTGACATTTGTCTGTGAAGAGAGTAAGCAACCTCGACTGGAGCGGTCAAAGTCAACGGTTGGTGAAGCT